>QEWY01003119.1:795397-876128 GCA_006503575.1 Baylisascaris schroederi
TATTGTCTATTATTTATTTATCTATTATACATATTATTTATTTAAAAAGACCTTGTTCAATGGCTAAAAGCATTGGTTAAAGGGAATTTAAAAAAAACAGCTATATTACGTATTGGCAGATGCGTCCCACTATACAATCTAATGTATTCATTCAATTTTATGAATACATAAATCAAACCAATTCGGGATGACGTCATTTATAATCGATAAAAATTTTCAAAAATAATTACTTAAATGTTCAGCTTATGGAATGAATGAAGCAAGCATAACAGAATTTCTAAGAAACAGTTAGAAACGACACCACTATGAGGTGAGCACACTTATCATAAAGGACTCCGGAGACTCTGAAGTTAGACTCTATAAATTAGTTCGCAGGGTTAATACAACTTCTTCCGCTTGCGAAATGCTTTTCCATATTTAGTAAGCAGTTAGAGGCCAATCGCGGGCGCCTAAATAGCCAATGCGATTCTGGCTTCTTCGCACTCCATTCCCATCGCATTTCGTCGCCTTCTTGAGAGCCCCATTCGTCTCCCCGATATCCTACTTAACGAATTTATCTGAATTCTCAAGGTGGGGATTGGAAGTTTTGGATTTGTAACCGACCCATAATGCCCGATCGTTAGAATCCGGTCGTATTTTCGTGGAACATTCAAATTTCGCTAATCTCCCCAATAAATGGCGTATATTTTTTCGATCATTTTTGATATGTTCAAGTGCAATTCGATCGTTTTTTTTTGAGAATAACTTTTATCGTTCAATCAATCAATAAAATATGCCTTAAGTTCAGATATTAGATAGAGATCTAAATTTAAAGTGCCCAACAAAAATGCTCAACTTTTTCGAAATTCATTCATGCATTGGACGTTTTCCAGAAAAACAAAGTCGAACAAATAAATAAAGAGTATCATTTAACTCAATGAAAGTCATTCGTATAAAACAGTCTCAATTCTAGACTGGATCATAATCTATTGGTATAAAGGTTTTAAAAAAAATTACAGTCTAAGGCCTTGAAAGGATCATATAAAAAGGCCTAAAATTCATGACTGAATGAATTATTTTAACCTATCTAACAGCGGGCAATAATTTGAAGTTGGCAATAACTCGCACTATCAATAAAAAGTATTGCTTATAAAATTGCGAAAACATTCTCAACTGCAACATGAATCATTGAAAAATAGTGATAAGCAGCGAATCGAATGCGAAAACAAGAACCCCATATCGTATACGATATATATCCGTATACGGTATATATGTATACACTTAAATATACCTGAATTAACATCTGAATGAGTGAGCGCGTAGTAAAGCTTGATGAAATGTCGCCAAGCCTATGAGTGAAGATGATGCGATAATATGCCGATGATGCCATCAGCTGGTAGTATATGTATACATTTATGAAATTCAATCATTATTGTGAATGAACGCAGATAAAGAGAGAGGGAGAGAGAGGGAGAGGGAGTTAGGGAGGGACGGACGGAGAGACGCACATTTTGAATTTGGAAGGGAGAACGCGAATAAAGTTTTGAAAGATAGAGATCAGAAACTATGAGTGAGTACAAGAGAGTGTCAGAGAAAAAAAGTTTTCGGCTGATATCAATGAGCTTTGAGGGTAAGACTACGAGTGGAAAAAGAAAGTAGCATGATAAACGCGGAGAAACTCTAATAAATGATAACACTGCGTAGCTCACATCGTTGCCACACAATACGCAGCATTCGTAACTAACGCTTAAACGTCGATGAATGCGGCGCTTACGTACCAGTTGGTTGTCTATATGGGGTGTTTTATCGATGCATTCGAATGAGTGGTACGTAAAAACGTTACAAACTTAGATCAACGTAGAGAGAACATTACTTCAGATTTAAAGGTCTCAAAACAGCATATAGCTAGAGCACCTATTTGAAACGTTCTTAATGAAAACGCTAACTGCAATATCGGGTCAAATTTTCGTTCTGCTATATTAGTGTTCACCAGTAAGTATTCTGCGAAATAAACGTTCCTATCATGTGGATATCCGTCTCATGGAAATGCAAAGGTATGCACAGCTATATACTCGTAGACCATCTTTACAATTCATTCCAAGTCCTACATCCATCCTCCCGTTATTATGAAGCTGAATTAAGTGTTCGAAATCAATTGCTACAAGTTATAAAAATACCTGTTAAATTAATAAAAAATTGCGTAAATATTAAGTAATGAATTAGTAAAGATCCTAGTTAATAGAAAAATAACCTCGCATTAAGTTTACTCTAGATAGAATTAATATTACGCTCTAAAATATTTGACGATCAATGAATTGTCGCACTCAAATTGACATAGAATACTAGGATTTCGAAACCTACGCAAAATAAATTAGCGGAAGAAAAAAGAAGCGCTGAATACAATATGAGCCAAAGACGAGGAAAATCGAGCTGAATACATCCACTGATGTTTATCGATGAAAATGCTTTCTAAGCTTTAAAGAAGAAGTATCGAATCCAGAGCGAATGTTCAGCTTAACAAAGAAATGTGTTGGAAAAAATTTCATAATTACAATGTATAGCGTACGCTGCAAGTAGGATAATAATTAAATGCATCACAAAATAACACAATCCTCTGCTATGTAACACAGTGAACTATTACGAAAATATTTTATGAAAAAACTAAAAAGATTTATAAACTTTACACCTTGATGACCTAAATAAACAAAAAAAAATCGAATAAAAAATGTAAGTTTGGTAAGAAATTGAGAATAATAAATAAACATCCATGTTTTTAGTGGAAATAATTACTGAAATACCATAAGATAAGTGAAGAAATTGCTGATACCCCATTGAGCTTTAAAAGCCATACGAGAATAAATGAAAAAAAATTGGTTTAATTTTCTAACTTCTCGATATTACCTAATCACAATATGCAAGCAAAATCCCCAAATCAATGAACAAGTTGAATAATAAAGAATAATAATAGTAGAAAGAATAATATAAACAACAAATACCTACATACAGGTATGATGTCCTTGTTCCCCAAATGAACTACATACGCAACGAAGTTGACGATAAACAACGCCACTAGCTTTGGGGATCTTCGAACAGGTTGTGTTAGTCGTTAAGCGATAACAACAATAAATCGATGGTACACGTGTGTTCATAAAAGGCGAAAAAAACAACGGTACAAACTCGCCATCGATAAAAGAACAAGATTAGTCGACGTTCACTAACTGATATTCGACGAAGCTGTACAATGCCAATCGAATAAATATGTTATCACATTATTATTAATAAATTTCTTTTTTATTAATTATGCGATAAATAAATAAATAAACAAATAAATAAAACTTTTAAAATTCTATAGTTCTTTAACAAACTTAACATATTTTATGAGCGAAATGGACGTTGAAAGAGGAGAGAAAAATTGAAGAAAAAGGAAGAAGAATGAAAAATAAAGAAGTAAAAAATTAAGTGAAAGAGGAAAATTTTTCCTCCCATTTCAATAGAATTGATTCCATAGTAAAGTAAAAGTTTTATATGAAAAAATACATGAGCAGAGAATTATTACAGCGATATGTAACATATATTTCAGATGCTCGCCTTAATGAACAATTAGAAACAAGACCAATCCTCTAATTTCTCCTCTTTTTAATCTTTTTCACTTGCGGATTTCATTTCTATTATTATTTATTCAAATATCATTCCAATATTACTGCATGTTTTCAATAATTACAAAAATTGAATACACGCAAGAACGGAGAAGAAGAACTCTAGCTGAATGAAATGATGTAACTGAGCAAAAAGAAGAAAAAAATTTTTTTTTCAAAAATGCTCGAATAATTTCGAAAAAAATCCACCATGAGCATAATTCGAAATATGCATATCCTGAAAATTATGCACTAAAGAAATCTAAAAGTTTGTATCCTATCACGATGGTATATCTCGGCACACTCAACGTATTTACTCCTCGAATTAAGTAGGTAACTGACAAATTTCTATGTGGGGAACTTTTGAAGCGAACGACGCTGAGGTTGAATTCATTGTTCACAAAGGTATGATATGATGACACGCAACTGGAATGACGGGGGGGGGGGGGGGGGGGGGGGGGGGGGGGTAAAAAAAAAATCTAACGATGTGCTATTCCCAGATATCATCTCCAGCCGGATATATTGCGCCATAGCGTAGTACAAAAATCGCTAGGCACAAAACTTATAGCACAACATTTTGATGCATCGAATTTTTTGAAATTTTTTATTTTTACATATATAATATTCCGCTAAGTATTTTAGAAAAAAAATTTTCACAATAGAAAATGACATACCTACTCTATGGGGGAATATTTAATATGTTGCATTTATGACCGAATAAATAAATATAGTTCGTTGTATTCCAAACTACAAAACACACCACCAATGTCACACTCGGGAGTTCCTATTTTTTAATATGTCAGTTATTGATGAAACTCAATTGTATGCCTTTTAAAATTTCTCACAGAAAAAAAGAGCGCATATTGACAAGTGAGTTTGTAAAAAAAAAAATTTCGCCTATCGAATAGTTCGAGCATGATGCTACCGAATCAAGTTGGAACCGGAAGCAATTGATGTATTACGTTCTCATGCACTCAAGAGTGTATTTTTTTTAATACTTTAAGAATATTTAGAAAGACATTAAAAATTCATCTATGAAACGATTTAAGTGGAAATCAGAAAAACCTTAATCGACTATTCCGTCAAATTCGCATTATCATATCACTTAAATAGTATTAAAATCAATTAGAAATATGCGATTTGTATGGGTTAATTTTCCTTAGAATCGCCGATTTTAATCAACTCGACCACTATATAAAAAAAAAAACAAACAAACGCAATAATCAGTTAACTTATAAAACACCTAGTGGGCTCTCAAAAACCCTGAAAACTATTTATTAATATCATTTTGTTTATTATGAAATGTTGAAAGATATAAGCCAATGGATTATTTTCCAACGAGTAAAATACATAATAGATATATAGTGATAATGAAAATCTATGCGATTATTGCAACGAATGTTTTGGATAACGTTTATAGCATCGTTCGTATAAGCATAGTGAAGTTTCGTTGCGTTGAAATTTTTATAGAGACAAAGATAATCTAGTGAAGAACGGCAGACATAAGAAAAACACATAAACGGCTCCCGAAATAAATGAAAAAAGGGCAAAGCTTCGAGATTAGTTTTATCAATCTTTCAACTGGCAGCGTGAATTCCACATGAATATCATCTTATTGCGTTACTTTAAGTAAAGCTCAAAAGTGTCGAACGTTGAAGAATTGTCTACAGACTGATTTCAGCAGTAAGACAGTAGAAAATAATAAAAAATACGTGAAACTTAACGAGGGAAGCTGGGGCGTGGGGTGGTGAGGGAAGATGGGGGTGAGGATGAGGGAGAATAGGGAGTAGGGAGGGGAGTGGGGGAGGGAGAAGAGTAAATCTTAAAGATTTTCATCCTAGTCGATTCTAAACAAGACTTGAAAACTACACTAAATATCAAGTAGGATATGGGCAAAACTCATACCCGCATACTTTTGGGTAAGAAAACATTCATCTGTTTCCGATCACTCAATTATATCCTATGCAATTCACTTTAGGCAACCTGTGCGAATATTGCGCTCTATCATGGCAGTAATTGTGATCGGTAGACATTGGTAACTAGCAAAAGACCTATCCTCAATATATCAGCCGCTGATAATTTCTTATCACTAAAATTTTTTCAATCATTATCTTCCTCAGCTTACCCTCCTTCATTCCCTTTTCCCTCGGGAATTCTTCTTGAAAGCTCAAAGATTACGATAAATATTAGCGATTAAAACATTTCCTAGATTCACGTTACATTTCCGTTCATCGTTTTCGATTAGACTGCATTGAATACAATACCTTAAAGTAATTGCTATTTCGAGTGCAATACATTGTCCAACAATTCGAAACGTTCAATTGCCATTTAAGTAAACACAATTAAAACAAGGAAGCTATAATGAAGGAAGTTCTTTAATATTAAATCATAAATGATAGCTGCATTTTTATATGCTAATATATTTACATTTTTAATTATTATTACTATTTTTTTTTCATTAGTGTTATTGCTTTATATTATGATGAACTGAACGTATTTAAAAGGAAAGATATTCGGCTGCTGCTTAATTCTTCATATGTTTTGAGTCAGCAGCCGCTTCAAGGATTATAGGGGAACAAATTTTTTCCTTCTTGGAATTGAAAAATAAAATCGAATGAAACAATCTGGAAAATGTTTGTAAAAATGTTTGAAAAAATAACTGATGATAAATCGAAAATTCCCAAAAGGAATTCCTCTGGGAAGATCTTTCACTTATAATTTCATCGAAATCTTTTCCTTTTCATTTTTCCTTTCTTCCTATCGATAAAAAACCCAATGCAACACAATCATTGGGAAGAGTTATGAGATAAAAAAAAGTGAATATCTTTAGTTTTCGATTGCTTAGAAGTGCTGAACTTTGGGAGTTAAATTTAGTGCTCTGAATTAAAAAATTTAAAAAAATCTTGAATTTCAGTGCCACTTTTAGACCTCAGTCGACGGGTTGAAATTTGTTCAGCGCATCGTTTGTAAAATGTGAACTTTCTAGGTTGAATTATGACGTCATCGATGATACAATATGTGGAATATCTTTAGGTTATCCAAACACGGCCGAAGGACTTATAAGCATGCAATAGAGGCGCAAGTTCATATTCCATCAAAAGTCTATGAATTGAGCTCAAAAACTAAAGATTTCTGCTCTTGAAATTTTCAACTAGTAAAAGCTGGCAACTTATTATTCTCATTTAATATTCTATAAATTTCGCGTATGACCATTATTGAACGATAGGGGAAATTTGCATATTTTTTAGTCATCACGATTAGCATATCAAACTTGAAAGTGAAGATGGCAAATTCGACCGACCGAGCAAAAAAATGTGACCCACCGCCTACAATTGCTCATAGAAATTATTAAGATTTAATTCTTTCTTTTATTTTCTATCACATAAATCAAGGGTTCCGGAAATTCTATTCTCTGATCTTAGACTGTGGATAATATAGAATGCACTTTCGAATTATTAAAAAAAATTTTTTTTCGCATATTTCTCTATAAAAAATTTATCTCTCCACATAAAAATAATAAAATATCATATTTAGACTAATGCAATCTTAAGCTAAAAATTAAATGGCTCATATTGAAGGGTTCATATTATATGAGAGTAATTAAACTGCCGGCTTTTAGTAATTGAAAGCTTCAAGAGCATAAATCTTTAGTTTTTGAGCTCAATTCATAAAATTTCTAAACATATTCCACATATCATATCCTCAATGACGTCATAATTCAACGTAGAAAATTCACATTTTGCAAACAATGTATTGAATAAACTCCAACCCGACAACTGAGGTCTAAAATTGTCACTAAAATTAAAGCTTTTTTTTTATTCGGAGCACTAAATTCAACTTCTAAGTTCTAACACTTCTAAGCAATCGAAAATTAAAGATTGCATCTTTTGATAGTATGGTTCATACTATCATAAATTATGTATTCGAAGAAAATAATTCATTAGCCGAAGATAAAAGAACAAAGAAATTTTTGATTGAAATAGGGAATTTAAAAAAATGAAGCATCACTAATGAAGCGTATATTAGTTGTTTTTTTTTAATAAAAAGAAATTAGAATCCTTAAAGCATTTCGAGTCATATTCATAGACAAGGAAGTAATAAGCTCAAGAAAAAAGGAAAACGCTTGATGATTCAAATTTCCCACATCGGTAATTTGCGCTTCATTAATTACTCTTTGATTAATTAAGCTTTCTTCTTTTTTTTTTCGATCAGTGGAAACGATTTTATCGAAAAGATTCACATCAGTGAATTTTAATTTTTCACTAATACTACTAAAAAAGAATCAATCAATAGGAAATCGATAAATCGATGATAATATCATTGATCATATCATCGTCAATAAATTGCGATCCACTACATGACAACAATTCAAATGAGCAGTAACAATTCAGACTGAAAACTCAGCAAATCCTATACTTAGTGCCAACGATTATTTGTTAGGTTATATGCAATTGTTATTTTTTAGAGGATTATATGCATTTTAGTGGTGAGGAGGGGAGAGAGAAGGGGGGTGGGGAGGAGAAGGTGGTGGGGGAGAGAAGGAAGGTGGGGGGAGAAGGGGAGTGCGGGAGAGAAGGAGGGTGGGGGAGAGAAGGGGGGTGGGGGAGGGAAGAGCGATGAGGGAGAGAAGGTGGATGGGGAAGGACAAAGCAATCCTATCTAGCGTCTACTTATCAGCCGTACAGAACGCTTTCCTTATTGCTATTGAATTTCCCCTTCTTTCGATACTCCACTAACATCTGTTCCAATAAGTAAAACAACTCCCGCTCATAATTGTTACTTATTCCATTCCTTTTCCCGTGGGTAAAATGTAAATAAAGGTTAAGGATTTCTAATGAATGATCAAGTGAACTGATTCTCCTATTGTTCTCGATATTCTTGCAGAATGAAGAATTGAAAATCTTTGCTAAAAGTTAATAAATCCATTCCATATATTCATACAACTAACTGATATCAATGAACCTACCAACAATGAATGCAAATTGTAATCAAAGTGGAAATGTGCGCTTATAAACTTGGACGGGTAAAAAAACTTTCCCGTAGAAAAAGTTTTTAAGTGACGCGCATGTCATCGCTCAAAATCGACACTAACTTGGAATCAACTCGTTCGAGGAAAATTTTTCTTCTTCTTTTTTTTTTTCAAATCAGCTTGAAAGACTTTTGTTCGTGCATCTTGAAGTATCAAATGCGCTCATGTAAGATGCTAAATCAACAACGTACGATCCCGATCGAGTCGACTATGTCAAAAGCTTAAGCAAACGGTATCAACAAACAACCAAAGATTACCGTATACAAATAAGACCATTCAGCAACACCGATTACCGTACGTCAATGACATCATAAATAGTTTCACGGAATAATGCTATAAGTGTTCTCAAATATTGGAAAGAAGCAAAAGTTAGTGTAGTTTATCGAAAAGCCGAGAGAAACTTCCTCCCAATTTCTTTGGATTTTGAAACAAAATCCCATTGAAAGTTATCGAATTAAAACTTATCGGTAAAAAATTCTTGGCACCATGCCAAAAAATCATCTCGTTGGAAGTGCCTTGCCTCTAGAATACCATCACAAGTAATACCATTAATCGATAAGTGAGGAATTGCGAGATACGGTAAAAGAAAAACAAAAAAAAAGATGCGAAGAGAGAGCCGATAACCATACGCAGATATATACGCATATGAGTGATATGGTTATGAAAAAAATAAAATAAAATTGAAATAAAAATAAAAAAATATAAGTATAAATGGTACAAATACAAATATAAATATAGGTGTAAATATAAACAAAAATATAAATGTAAATATAATTACAAATATAAATATGAATAAATATAAATAATATATGTGAATATTAATAAACATAAAAAAATAAATGTGTATATGATCTTAAAGAAGTCACAATGTATAGTTACAAATAAGTGATCTCTCTAAGACAGTTTATCGAATCACGTAGGTAACACTTCTATGACAACTCAAAGGATTGCCTATTGTCGCTGAACTATGGTTAGTGATCCATCACAGCAAATAAACAGATCGATGACTTTTTACAACGAAATCAATCAATAAAATGTAGCTAGAATTTGTGCTCTACTCAACCTTTGTTTGATCTCTGTTACTACTTAAATAATTCATTAGTTGAGCTACCTGCGCTATCAATTTGATTGGAACTTAGGAGCTTGAAAAACTACCCNCCCCCCCCCCCCCCTCCCACTGCCCCCCAAAAAATAGCATTTATAATAGAGAGAGCGTTGCAGAGTCGACATAAGTCCACCGAGTTTAATATGAAATCAAGCTTTCTCAGGAAGCATTCGACATCACAAAAAATGTTCTTTCGTAATAGTGCAACTAAAACAAACATAAAAGCCACCACATATTCTATCTCAAATATTAATCGGCTTATTACATGTTCAATGTTTTCAATAAAATGAAATAGAAAGCGGATAGAGAAGGATTTTATTAAGGGAAAGCGAGGGAGGAACTTTCCACAAATTCGTCTCTCCCTCTTCCTTTTCCGCTACGATTTTATCGGAAATTCTACAGCAATTTGCGACACAATTTTAAGGAGTTTCTATTGAGAAGAGTTCTTCAATTAGAGATTGCTTGATTTAAAAACAACCTGCAAATACAATATTCAACTATTCAATAGCGATTTGTCTATTGAAAGAAAAAACGACTGCGAATGAGGCAAGCGACGGATAGCTCGAACATTCTAAGGTAAACTTTACTGGTTGTTGAAAGAGATTTTATTCAGTTTTATTGCAAATACAAAAAATATATACGACTGCATATTTGCATAATCAACCATTAATCAGTAAATCGATAAGTGAATAATCTAAAAAACGCTTCAAGTTAGGCTAGCTGGTAGCATATGCACTTTTAGCGAAGGAAATTCATTTTACCTTTATATCTTTTCGTTAGCTAAAGAAACTTGTTACGAGCATATCGTTATATAAAGAGCGGCATATATGACTGCCAAAGTAGCGAAATAGCGAAATTATACAAAATTCCCATATGATGAGCATTTTATGAGTGAGAAAATAACAGCTACAAAATATATCGTTGTGAAATTTCGCGATTTAAGAGTGCCGCTCACTAATAAATAGGGTGAAGAAGGGCTAAGGAGTAACATGTAAGTGATGTAATATGATTCAGGTTAAAGGGGAAAAACAGCGAAAGAACAAAGGAGAACAAAAGTCAACACTAAACGTGGTTTGACCTTTGAACCTATGATTAGAATTCGCAAAGAACTCAATCAAAACATAAGAAGCATTCACACTGCAAAATTTCTAACGACTGATTGTTGTAGGAAAATTCGATAGAAATAAAAAAATATACATCTTGCAACACATGGAAATCAATAGATGACTTTCACAACAAATTGTGACCTTTTAAGTCAACTGCTACTGGTGCGAAAAAATTTCTTAACAATTTCGCTTGAAACAATCACGAAAAAATACAAACTCGAGATTACGGTGAGGGGAACGAAAAAAGCACATGTCGCGTCGGCTTCCGTGCTGCCTTTTCCTACTAGTTATCGATTGTTCATAGATTTCAGGGTTTCTTTAACTAATCGCATCCAATTGCAATCTTATTATAACTAGTGAGATTAACGAAAAATAATGAAATGAGGAATGAAATGAAAAGAATGAAAAAATGAAAAAATGGAAAAATGAAAAAAAGCGCATGTCGTGCTATCTTTACAACTAGTCAGGAAATAGGATCAAAATTTCAGCTGCTATTATTGATCATAATAGTGAACTTCATGGATGCTTTTTTCACGTATATAAATCGGTCCCCTATTCGATTAAAATAAACTGAACTTGCAAATTTTATAACGCTTTTAATGTGACCAACTTATAAAAGGACGTGACGAATCATAATGAATATAAAGTGAACTCGAAAATGAGAGAGAAAATGCTGAATTATGACGTCATTAATGATATGCTGCATAAAGTTCCAGAGAAATACACTAAGTTTAGCTGAGAAAATCTTTTCGCAGAAAGAAGAAAAAAAAATTTTTTTTTTTGGATTTATATCATTGGCGATGAAACGACTGAGACTAGCAAAGGAACCATCGAATTGTTTATCACGAATAAAACAAATCTTATCAATGAACAACATATTAAGAAAATGCCTACTTTTATCAATTTCCTTACCACTATTGAGTCGGATGATATCATTTAATTATTTATTACGAAATTTTCCAATAGTGAAACCGGAAATACCATTTCTCGAGGCTTAAAAAACTCAAATTCACTATAAAAATGTTGAGAAATTGAAAATAGCATATTAATTAATAAAACACCGATTCGAAATTACCTAACTGAATTCGAAACAAATCGCATGAGAATATGACTTGTGATAAAGAACATTTTGATATTTTAATTGCGTTGAATGAGTTTATAAGAACCACAACTCACAGCTGTTACAACCGAAAATTATTGCTACTATTTATTTCGAGAGCGAAATAAAAGTGATTTCTGAACAATAAGTACACTTGAGAAAAATATCGATAGAGAAGAACGCATGTACGTATGCATATATTCGTATTGAAAAACAAACGGATGATTGAAAGTTCGAATGAGAAGTCACAAATTCGAATGTTAATTTTTTCCCTCATTCTTTTTCGATCGCCCTAAAATTAGTGGTGAGATCGTTTCATATGTGTAGATAGAAAGCTAGAGTTGATGATGTGACAATAAAATAGGTAAGCATATCTAATTGATAGAATCCTGGTTATCGTAGTACTTCTTTTCTTTTTAGAGCCACCCTTCATTGAGTCCTTTGCAGCAAACAATACCACAACAAGTGGATGATAGAACGATACTATTGAAGTGAAGAGCCCATTTTGGAAAATGAGAAGATATAACTCAAGGAAATAGAGGACATTTTAGCAGAAAATATACAAGAAGTAGCGAGGTGTGATAAGTCTTAATAAATCACTATATCAATCACATGACTAAATAGTGACGACCAATAAAAATTCAAGGATTGTGTTTTGCTTCCGGAACAATTAAAATCATTTGTGGAGGCGTTATTATGCAAATTATGCGGTCATATTCAATTGCCACATATTCGGTAATACGATAATCATCGAATGAAAAAAACGCAAACGAATCGACGATGATTCTAGCGAGCGCAGCAAGTCGAACGATGCTCTTGATACAAAGAATAAATAGAAGAAAACAAGTATCTCTATATATAAAGATGAAAGGTCAACGTGAGGAAAAAAAACGATCGTCATCTTAGTGGCCCGCAAAACGATGATCAATTAATCACAACTGCTTGCTCGTTTGATCGTTGTTCTCGAAGCGAATTATTGAAGATATTAAAAAAAAAAAAAATTCTTTCCCTCACAAAAATGTTATTTTTCGATATGAATGAGAATAATATTTGGAAGAATTCCAAATGAAAAAAAAAATTCAATCGAAAATTTACGCAAAAAAATTTTTCACTTATTCGAAATTTAGCAAAATATAAATTTCAAACTATGTTGAAAAATGTTTTCTTATAATTGCTATTTCGATAGATCTTGGAAAGATATGATAGCATAATCTTCAACATTTAGAAATACCCATGGGGAAAAAGTGGAAAATTCTCGACGAGAAAGTGGAAAATCCTCTCTAGTTGAAATAATTTTAAAGTATTATCCACAACAATTTCGCAAAAATTCCTCTAAACTATCACGAACGTTGGTACTGAACATCTCCGATGCATACAACAGCTTATTCGATGCCACTGTGGCTTTATTTTATGCTGTATACTGTAAGTATATATCAAATCAATACAATACTCTAGGAAACAGACTTTACCACCAACAACATTACAATACTTTAAATCATTCAGAAGACGTTATCTACTCCAAGCACTATTAAAAAGAAAAATCAGTACGATCAGTACGTCCGAAGGAAAAAAAAGGAAAAAAACGATTCTTCTCATTTAGCATATAGCATCCAAATTCACTTAATTTTCTCGTATATAAACTCTCTTCCTACAAATCTTTATTTGAGCATATGTCCACTTGAAGCAGCAACGAGTGCTACAAACTTTAGGGGCTTATAAACGAAGAAATACGATATACGTTTATATATTTATAAGAAAGAAAAGAATTTTCTCAACGGCCGAAAGCTCAATTCTAAGTGAAGAATATTGTAAGAGTTGTTTGATGGATGTTTTCAAATGAGTAGCGATGAAATTTTAAAAAAAGGCTTTTTTTTGCATAAATGCAAACGGATATTTCAATGCAACCATGAGTGGATTATTTAAACGCAGATGGATATATAGATGCCAACAAAAAATCTCTCCTCATAAAACATAGAAAGATTAAAAATAACGACAATATAACAAATGAAATATCGACTTAAGGGAATAGTATATATCGGAATGTGCAAAGTATTTTTTCTGGAAGAAAAAAATTTTCCGAAATTTTTCTAAAAGATTTCAAGAATGGGCAGTTCGACTAACAGAAAATAGAAATGACATTTTGAGAGATCTGTTGTTAAGATGAGAATAATAGGAAAAAAATAGACGAATAAAAAGAAAAAAAACCTAAAAATGCCTTTATCTTCAAGCGGAAATATTAAAATTAGGCTGCACCTCTTTGAGGAAATAGAATCCTCTTGTTTCACTTATCTAAAGTTTTATAGGCAATATATGCTCATATTGTGTGACGATAAACCTTTATGTAATGATCGCGAATAATTTTTCAACTTTAATACGTATTTTAAATTCAACTCATATAGGTGATGAGTATAGGAAGTAATATATGCTCATATTTAAATGAGACATTTCTATAGAAGAGAAAATGTGGTCTATCGGAAAGATTCGATGATACGAAATATGATTTTATTAAAGAAATTACTCGATGCTATTTTGATATTTTACAAGAGTGATCGAAAATGTCGAAATTTTTGTATTCGTTAAACAAAAAAGAAAAAGAAAAAGAAACATCAATAAGTTCTCATTGATGTTGCCAAATAATCTAAATGAGCTCTCAAAATTCTTCGTATTTTATCGATCGCATCATACATGATTAAGGACAGTTTTATTTTAACATATCGAAACCTTTCAAGAGGATAACCAATGAACCTTTAAGCAGGAAGATACAGAAGCTTTCGAGGGGGAAGATGAAGAAAACTTTAAAGACAAAGATAAATCAAGCAAAATGAAAAAAAAAAGAAGTTAAATGTCTATAATGCACAATATTTCGAAGCATGAAAATACCGATATTCAAGTTAATCAAATGTTCCCTTAATGTCTCTTAGTCAAATGCTTATTAAAACTTTTTCCCTTCAAGTCTGCTTCCCTTAATATGATTTTTTAGGGTGACGAGAAAGTGCTTGATAAGCGTAATGCTGTTATATGCAGATAAAAATTTGATACATTTGATAAAAATTCTTCAAGAAATTCGATTTTTCATGCAAATTTGGCCGAATTATTCATTCAAATCAAAAAAGCACCCAAACAGAAAACACGAAAACATTATAAACTATTTACGACTTTCAGATAGACTTCATTGAGACAAAGATTTAACCTTTGGTGAGATTATTACTTGTTTGTGGCAAAAATATTAGCTTTTGAATTACACGATGGAAGATAATGTGTAGAGAGAAGTTAGGTGGAAAAGGAGAGGGGGGGGGGGGGGGGG
This sequence comes from Baylisascaris schroederi, assembly GCA_006503575.1. Lineage (NCBI taxonomy): Eukaryota > Metazoa > Nematoda > Chromadorea > Rhabditida > Ascarididae > Baylisascaris > Baylisascaris schroederi. The sequence goes on from QEWY01003119.1 coordinate 810,655, forward strand.
GCGGGTGAGGCAGGAGGAGAGGGGATAGTTCAACCTCATGAAAAAGATGACGAATTTATTTATATGAAGGATTTATGAGAGAGAGAGAGAGAGAGAACGAAATTTACGATAGAGATTATAGAAAATGGCTATAGCGCAGAGAAAAAAAGAAAAGAATTCTATCGGTTCCCACTATTCGAAATGCGTCAATTTTGAACTTTTCGCTATCTATAGCAACAAAAAAAGTCATTTTTAATAAATAACAAAAATAATTGCTGCTGATTTGTAGTAATTTGTGCCATTTCCCATCACACTGGTCGTTATGTTTGCTCAAAAACGGAATGACTTATTCGAAATTTTGAAAAATTGCCAAAAATTTTGGCATCTATAAAAATGGAATAACTTCAATCAAGTTCGCTAGCAAAAAAATTCAAGTTATGAAAGCAACCACCTTTCACTACCATACCAAGGAACAGCAACACACCCAGGAAACAGTAGAATGTTTTTTTTTTTTTTTTTTTTTTTTTTTTTGGTATAGATAGTTGAACGTTTAGCACATCTGTGGTGATTTTTATAAAAGCTCAAAATTGACCATTATGTAGTGATAATGAAAATCGATGTTACAAATATTTAATTTTTATGTCACCTCCCTCTTTCCAAATTTTTTCCTCTTCAAAAATTTTTTTCCTCTTTTCAAATTTCCTCCTTAAAAACTCTTTCAAAAATAAGTTCATTCTAAAATAATAATCGTGCATTTTGGAAAAATGCTGAAATAAGTTGTAATATTAAGTGGGAAATTGTAAAATTTTACATTACAACAATTCGCTTCGGCATTTCCGTTCGCTATACTATCAATTACGAGTGCGATACCCGTTCTAACGAGGCAGACTCAACTAAATATATTGAAGAAAAAAAAAACAAACAAACATCAACGATCAGCAACAGCACCTGTTTCATTGATTTCTTCAAATGTTGTTGTACTCTTCGATTTTTTTCTTTTTGAAAAATATTCAAAAATATTCTCTCTGGTAAGCGATTTAAATGGTTTTTCTTTTTCATTTCGCGTCAATAGACCGTCACCAAATTCATTCGTATTTTTTGTATATATGTATTCTATTTGATATATAGTAGGGATTTTCTTAGTTTCAATAAGAAAATCCCTCCAGAGATGGAAACTAATTTATCCCTCCAGAGATGGAAACTAATTTAATGTAGACAGGTTTCTATCAATTTAAGCTACCTCGATGACAGAAGAATAGATAGAGAGCGTTCTGTGTATGATTGGCAATTACCTACGAGGTAAAAATTTAAAAACATGGCGCACTTAAAATTTGAATTCAGAGTTCGAAGCGTAATCAGAAAATATGCAAAACTATTAATTTGCTTTAAAAAATCCTATCCATTTCAACTGATATAATTATAGAACCTATATTTCGCTGAGTATTCGTTCAAAAATGCTACCATACGGAAGAAAATATGTCAAGTCGACTGGCGAATCGATGTATTTGCTTTTAATTGTTGAAGAAAGATTTCAATTTTCGATAATTACGTCGAAATTGCGGAAACAATCCATAAAGCGACTTCAGTGACCGAAAACGTCTAAGAAAGAGGCTGCAGAATATAGGAAGCAAATCAAGTGCTAATCTAGGAGCGATATCCTACTGCAAGATTTACAGGTGATTGCTAATGTCATAGATATATTTTGCATATTCGGCATCACCGATTGTGACCGCACAACGTATCCACTCATTTCTCATAAATATCAGTCTGTTGGGGTTTACATTTAGTCAAGGCTGCAACCTAAGCTGAAGCATAAGCATTCAAGCAAGCAATCCAAGCTGAAGCATGGGTAGGTAAGGATGCAACCTAAGCTGAAACATGCGCAGTCAAAGCTGCAGCATAATCTGAAGCATCGGCAGTCGAGGCTGTAAGCTAAGCCCCCAGTATAACACCTACATCAAGGTGTTATACTAATCAATGAGTTTGTTAGTCGATCCTTTTATAGGCGAAAAAGTTTCACGCAATCTTATCACGAGTCGAACAGCATTTTAATAGAAAACTATTGCAATCGAACCCCTTTACCTATGCGGGAAAGCAGCCTTTTGAACAGCAATATCGGATATCCATGCTCATTATATAATTTAAGGCATCAATTAGCATCGAATGCGTAATAATGATAATTATAAGATGGAACTTTTATGAGATATAAAACTTTAAAAAAATCAAATATTTTCAGCAAATTGAATAACTGTTCTATCGCATAAATTACATTTGAACAAAGCAAAAACGTATTGTATTCATTTCAATGAGGGAATAACTAGCCTTTGAAGTGAGTAAAAAAGTAGGAGAAATGTAGCAGTAAAACGCACAATAGGTGTAACTTTTAGTATATATTTTATGAACGTTTCATTGCAGATTTCTTAGAAAACATTTAACATAGGAATGAGATGAGAAAAAAGGTTTGAAAAAAAAAGAAAATTCCATAGAAAATTGCTCAGAAATGAGCTTAAAAGAGGGCAATTTCCGCAATCATGGCCACTGAAATTGAGGCATTTAAAAAATGCGGAACGGATGCGGAATTCGTTTCGTTACGAAATTCCGCATCCAATTTTCAAAATCTCAACGTTCCGACCATAGAAATGCAAAAAATAAACATACAAAATTTTTTCTATCATGATTCATATATGACCTTAATGAATTCTCTTCTAAAACACTCGTTATAAAAGCTTGAAAATTCAACTTGAAATATAAATTCTATCCAGCTATAATGTGTATCAATAAGTTCGAAAAGAGTTAAAAATAATTCTACGTAAGCAACAATTTAGTTATAACATTTTATAAATAAGTAACTAAGTAATCAAGTAACTAAAGTATAGCAAATATTATAGCAGACAACAATTTATAGCAAAAAATAGCCTAAAAAATAATTCGAAAAGTTATAAGCAATGAGTAGTACTTGACAGCAATCATGTCGCGCGAAAAAAAGATGAAATTTTTTTAGGAGGAATTCGGAGGAAGGGAAATAGTTTTGGGGGAACAAGCGTTAGACTACATAAAATATTGGCCGTCATATTCCATATATATTTTTTTTCATTTCCTCACAACCTACAGAACTGGTTATTCAGGTTAGCGGATTGTAAAAGCACATATCGTAGCAATTTCTACAGCACATATTTTATTGGTTATTTACTTTCCACTATTCACACTATTACTGTCACCAACTGGTTATCTTTTTCCTTTTTGTGTGGTTGATGTTAGAATAAAATTTCGCGTATGCGTTGAACCGGTCATATAAAGTTATCATCACCTCTATAGAATTTCAGTAATAAAATGGAAATTTCACTTAATTTTCAATAATTTGAATTCAATTTACTTCTCTTTTTTTCGAATTTTTTGGTCGAAAAATTTCACAATCTCAAACGTTTCTCTTCATTTAGCAATGAATCAATGCTTTATAAAACTTCTTTAGTTATGAAAAAATTTCGATTGCAATCTTTTAGTCGATTATCAAGCAAATGCAATCCTCTTACAGTTGCATCATTATTCGATGAGAAATTTTACAAGCAAATCATTAACTATGATCCTATAGAAATTAGAGTCATGAATTCACTAGCGTCGAATCATTTTCGCCTAAGAAAATACGCATAATAAGCATGAATGAGATTTATCTCTCTTTTATTTGCACTATGTTTTCAATTCACTCACTATATTGCCTTGTACTATAAACAGGAAATAACTGAACAATACATACGGTGACGTCATCAACGTTGAATTTTTTTAAATACACTGAACAAGTAATCAGTATTTGGTAAAAAATATATAATTGCGCAACTTCAATGAGTCTTCATTTTTAATTAAAACAAAAACAGAAACGCACACATTAAAAATGGGGTATAGCAGGTGCGATACAAGTTTACGAAATAGAAAGATGGAGAAAATAGGAATGTAAACTTCAATCTAGAAAATTTTGGAAATGTAACAATTTGTGAATAGTGTAAAATGTTCAGCACAACTAACGAAGCTTTTATTATAAGATTCTCCGCGAATAAACGTTATATTTGTTTCTTAAGCAACGGATATATATTGGTCTCTTACGCCAAACAATCAACTGAATATTATGTCTACAACTTACTTCTAAAAAAGTTATAAATGCCTAAAATTGCTCAAATCTATAAGCGTCTTTAGCGCATCAGATCTTTATTTCGCATCGGTCTACCCCAACCCAAAAATTACTGTGCAAATTTCAATTTTTTTTTTTAAAGCAATTCATGCACTATTTTTTCTTTCTTATCGAGTGGAACTATAAAAGCCTATAAAATTGTTATCCATTTTCAGGTGAAAATCTAATCGATTGAACGCGCCGATATCGATTACAATATAAATACGATCCGTCTGGTACAACACGTCCTATTGTTTCAATTACAGGTTGGTTTAAACAGATCATGACTTTTTTTCACAATTAATGGTACTATTGAAAATTTGTGCAAAGTACCGTCCTATAAAGCTTAACAACCTCCTCTAAGAAACACATATGCTCACATGAGCACGCGCTGATAGACACACTAACAAGGTTCTGAGCACACTCCCTTTCCTCCCCTCTCAACCACCTAACTGCGATGAACCTAGTGCATCAATGTGCATTGATTTAGATGTTGCGCAGCTATGATAAACTTTTTAGATAAAAAGCCATACTTATATCCCCATTGCCGCTAAATTAACTTGCTAAGACCGATTTTCATCCACCCAAATCCTCTTCTATACTATCTATCGCAGACGTTCGATATTTTATGCGTTCGCATCGCCAAAATGTTGCATGCAAAGGTGCACAAAACAGTCGGGTCTCGAATTATGGAATTACAAGCTTAAAAATTCTGATTTTATCGGTTGTATTTAATTCATTCAAATAGTCTATTCCCGTCAAATATTTCAATGCAGAGTTCTTTTCCGTTCTATTAGAGCATAACTCATGGCTAGTTCATTCAAATAAAGTCGTTTTTTTCTTCACTTATATTAAATATTTCGCCTTCATTAGGTAGCTGCTTAGAAACTCGTCACGGGCTATCAATTAGATTTACTCTGATCCGTTTCTAGTAATCCATATAGCGTCAATAAGGTGTGATGCTAAGATGCCATCTGTCAATTAGAAATGTGGCAGTAGAAACAACTTGGAATGCATTAGTGACAGATGACTGAAGAGCGCAAAGAAATATCGCAATATTCGCCGAATCTACTCCAAAAGTAATATAAAAGAGAATGCATATTGGCAACAAAATAGAATTTGCAATTTTTCTATGATAATGCATTGGAAATTGCAGCAATGGTTTAGAACCGAAATTATTATCCAAACGAAGAAGAAAAGTAAGGGAGAGAAAAGGCAGATTTGTTATTTGGGAAAGAAGTAAGGGGATAAGACCGATTTTTTATAGGGGGGGAGGGGGAGGGGGGAGGGCGAGAGAAAGGAATAATAACGGAGAAGTTATTAATATATACGAGCATGGAATCTACTCATCAGAAATCATGAACCAATATTGCTAATATAATGTTCATTTCTTTATGCGCTACATGAGTGAAATTCTTACAACACTAAACGTTTGCAACGAACTGACTTGTCCTTATTCAATATATACAACAAAAAAAAAGATCACATATACATAATCAATAGTTCTATTCCAATATTTAAAAAAAAGTGGGATTCATAAAAAAAATGGAAATAAATAACTTTCGTTCAGCAAAAATTGAAATTGGCCGCAATTTTCAAGAAGGAACAATCAAAAATACAAATTTTTTGAATCTTTATATGATCAAAAGTAAATACTAAAAAAAGAAATGACTTACGAAGACTCGAGAAGACGTTTTGTGCCATTGAGAGAAAAATTTGACTTTGTCTAGCAAGCCTTTTCTGTTCTTCAACGTTCGCCACAATTGACAATAACGTACCGATCATATGCAAATGTGGCGTTATAATTTGCCGTTCTGTCTCTTTTGTTCTGAAAGAAATAAAAATAAAAATAAAGTCAAAATTTTGAAAAGATATAATTCAGTTTCGAAATTTCATCTCAAAAGCTAATCTGGAGAAATTTCACGAATATTTTAAGAGGTAAAATTAAAATAGGTACATATTACAAGCATATGGACGATTTTTTTTGCCATATTTATACCATATGGTAGTTTATAAAGCTCTGCTACGGATGGCGAATAGCAATTCAAATTCGCAGGTTCACAATAACAGGTTTCCTTGAGTATATCTCAAAACTGTCGTCTCTCTAATAAGAAAAAGTTAATTGGAATATTTTTTAATGCAAACTAGTCCAACTTCTAGAGAATTTTAGGGCTTCACATTTTGACTAAAATCTAGCGCTGGATTCGGCGCTTCCGATGATTTAAACTTATAGTAATTAAATCATTCAGAAGTCAACTAGAATTTTCTTTGCACATTGAAACTAAAGTTTAAGCGTAAATTTGCTAGAAATTGAATATGCTTCAGTAAGCTACAAACTATGGGCTTTGAAACTTGTTTCTACGATTTGGTTTACATTCTCTGATGGGTTTTCCTCAGAATTTCTGAAATTTTCACCTTCCTAATGTTAACTAAGGAATTATCAATTTCCACCCGATTTTCAAATTAACTCCACTTCGTTAAAAAACGAACTTTCAAAAGCACCACATCTCAAATTCGGAGGTGTAATGGGATGTGAGGGGGGGGGGGTGAAGTGGAGTGAAGGGAAATGCAGGTTTAGCTAATAAAGAGGCTAGTCGTAGATAATTAAAAGAGACTCTCTGAAAAGGTATAGGACTTCATGAGTTATGACTAAACCCCTCCCNCCCCCCCCCCCCCCAAAAAAAAAACAGATGAAACGTACCGCTCGTTTTGATGAATCATAAGGAGACCAGCGATGAAGCCGCATCGAGCTTGAAGTAGAACGATTGTTCCACATAACGAATCGGCCAGAAGTTTTCCTTCCGTATTGTCAACTGAGGCGGCTATTCTTTGCAATTTTGCACGGAATGCCTGCATTACGGTATATATTAGTATAGAAAATAGAGACAATTGCAATAATAGTTGCAATTGCAAAACTGCCAAATTTTGCAATTGCAATCATATTGCAATATTGCAAATACAATTGCAAAATCAACTGCAATATCCTAACCAAGAATTCACTTTATTGAAATAAAAAATACAAACTATGATATATTAGGAGAGAACAGCGTCGTCAACGTTCAATCATATGCCATAGACAAAGACCAAACAAAGTTGCATTTTAATCTGCGAGAGAGAATCACGTTTCCTTCCCCTCCCTCAGCTAACTATGATGCTTACGGCTTTCATGTATGAATATCACGAATTCCCAAAAACCAATTTAACGTTTTAGTTGCAATGATATAAGCAATTGAAGTTGATGGAAACAATCGTTTCTTAGCAAAAACGTAAATGTTTAGAACATATACAATGAAAGGCGAATGCCATTCAGCAAGACCTCAGAATATGAAATATCTCTTCGTATAATCTCTCAGGAATCCCCATATCAACGTTAATTAATTCGATATTAATTGACTTAATCCAGGAATATGTTATTATATCGGCAAATTCGTTGATATTAACTATAGCCCTCTTTCTCCTCACCTCTGTCTTCTCTCCAATGAAAAAGGAAAAAAACTCACTTAATAAAAATTGCAATATTGTTACCACTCTCTCAACATTCAATAAGAGAAAAATAACTTTAATGAAAAAAATTAGAATAAATAAAAATAAAAAATAACCGCAAGACTGATTTTACCGTAGCAATAAAGTTGTTATTGTAAAAAAACTAACTAACTTCATTAAGGGTTTTTATATCAACGAAGATTGGTGATGCATCAGGAGAGTAGACAGGCGGTAATATAATTTCCTCTTCCGGTTCATCGCTTGAACCAGCCGAACCGCTTACCGGAAATAATCGATACAGTACACTTGCATCACCCTGAAAATTTACTACACTCAGTTCGGAATATGTTCGAACGGTCACTAATCTTGAAATCACAATTGATAATGCCTCTTTCATCGTTTTCAATTATCTCTCGAAGCCATAAAAAAAAAGATCGAGAAGATAATAGTTCCTCTTAACTATGAGTCTTCTTTCGATTAGCATTCAATTAAAGTCATCGATTTAAGGTTGAGCTTAGATGAGCGGAAGCCAACATCAACGAAACCGCCATAAAAAAAAAAATCATAGCGGCGGTACAAGGTTGTTGATGAAACAATAGTTCATAGGTTTCATCGTACAATGATCGAAAAAAAACTTATGCTTGATTAAATATCTCAACGGTTAGAAAAATTAAATGTCGCCTCGCTTATATACCCGCTCAAAAGGAATGGATTTTTTTTTAGTTAATCAATGGAAATTTTTTGGTTATATTTCTGATTAGAAGAAAAATTTTTTTCTTTCGAAATTGAAAAGTCGGGAATTATAAATAAATAGAACTCTAAAGCAGAGAAATACTGTACAACGAGCGTCAAATAACTATTCATCCTTTTACAGTATTTCCAAATATTGCTATTCAACTAAAACTTTATTCCCCGCAATCGTCATATGGTTCCGGAAAACAGTCGTTCCGTTTCTTTACCAATAAAATCGAGCATTCATTTCCGGAAAGTTGGAAATTGAAATTGAAAGCTTCAGCTCATTTCCTTTTGTTTCTTTTGCATATAAAAGAGTAACGAAGAAAAAAAATTCACGACGGAACTAAACATTCCACAGAGTTGACTGAGATCATTACAATGGATCGCCAACAAGAAGATGCATTTGCATTTTTACCTTGAAAATGTATTGGCAGATTCCAGGAACTAATTTCAGGATTTCAGGATCGAATCGCTCATTATAACATAGCAAATAATATACTATTGATATGAGCGATTTATGATCCCTCTATTCGCTATAATGCGGTCAATGATGACGATGCGCAATGGACGAGAAAAAACAGGATGTGGGCGAAAAGTAAGAGGAAATAAAAGGAGGAATGATTTCATAATTGATTTCATACATAAATATTTTCATATATATGAAGACAGTGCTAAGTTTTCGGGACGAAATTATTTGAGCATTTTATGATTTAACATGATCATAGAAAATATATGAAAATAAAGCATTTTTTGTCTATCGGATGAGAGTTCGCATGAGAAAAGGTAGATTGGCATGCGAAATGATTTTGAAGATAATTTAAAAAATAATACATTTTTTAAATGAATGCTCAAAATTCTGCACTTCCATGAATTCAATACAAATTAATTTATGAGAAAAAAACTTTTCCACTTGAAAGTCAATTTATGTTGCCTAAAAGAAACAAAAATAACTAATAAATATTCATTTCACAAATAATATAAAAAGTTGGAAGAAAAATATTCAAATGGAAAGTAAACAAAATCAAGCATTGTTTAAAGGTAAAGATCACTTACACAATTGACCGCTTCTTTCAGCAATTCCTCTCCGCAAACCTGCAAAACTATCAATAGTGGATCACAAATGAATACAAAAGTATATATTGTGTTATTCTCATATATTTTACTATTCATATTCACTTATTAAAATTTCCAACATAACGAGAAAAGAAATAAAAATGATGCACACCTGAGGAACTAGTAACCACTCTAGTAATTTTATTTAGTGGAAGTATCAGTACCAGAAGTTGTCAACAAGGTGCCAGTAATAAAAGCTGTCAACAACGAAATAGATATGAGCAATAATTTGCGCATAATTCGACCGCATTGACCATTTGTATAAATTTTTTCTCAAATTTTCTGTTTTTGTAATCTACAGGTGGCGGAATGCGTACAAACGCTTGTGCATATTTAAGAGCCTGATGCTCCTTGAAAGCTTTGAAAGTTGAAAACTGAAAAATCGCCAAGAAGGGTGATCTACTGATGCTCATTTAGTGGTCATCTGATGGTCTATTTGCACAGCTCTCGCGTCACGTATTGTCGCATTGAAATTTAGACCAGACAGACATACTGAACAAACATACACGAGCAAAGACAAAACCTCTTCAATATGCGCTTTTAGATTTATAAGAGCGCATGAAAAGGAACAAAAGTAAGCATGTATTTTCCTCCCACGGTGGGAAATTCGTCGAATGACGTCAGCTTGGGAAATTTCAGGTTATTTGGTCATTTGTTACAACTAGTAGAAATGATTTTGCTATCAATAAAATGATATTGCTCGTAGAATTTTTAACCGTTTCTGGATATTTTTGATTATAATCCACGATTGTCGCAATCATCAGCAAATTGCCAAAACCGATATGAGTACCTAGCCACTTTCAATGGTGCAACACAAATTTCACAGGCAATTTGCATAATTCGAATGAGAATAAGAGAGAAAAAATATTGTCACCGAGCACCGCGAATATATGAACATACATAAATGTGTTATATTTTGTTTATTTATTTACTACATTACTTATCTATTTACTTATAAGATGACCTGATTATCGCACCTGACAGAAACAAGCATTGCATTCTCGAGAGATTAGAAGAAAGGCAACCACACGAGAGCCCGTTTGAGATCGAATCTGAAATTAATGCACCATTTGTCAGTGCGATATATAACTAAAAACTGTGATACTACTTCATCTAAAATTTTTGATATATGCCAATACATCGATGTGTTGGCTAAATTTGAACATGAGCTTATACGCATCGTCGCTCATTGAATTGCAATTTGAATATACACCTTCGGGGATGACGGTATTTCAGATTTCATGAATTTATATTCATCCAACATCAATTATAACGGTAAACTAAGCGAATACTTCAATTCAAATTCAAATAATAATAAATAATATTCCAAAAGCAAAAAAAACAAACAAAACTAACCCATTTATTGAGTACTTGTTGAAAGTGGATCATATCGGGATTCTCGGCGGCGATATCTGCAGAAAGTCTATTCAATTGTGTAACCATCGAACAATCCGACAATGATGGAATAAATGATTGCTGTTGTTGATGTTGTCGATGTGCATTATCACTCATTGAATGCTTCTCATGATGACTACATTTTTTGGTGATAGTTGTTGTGGGTATATGATTAGAAGATAGGGAATCCGATGGATGTGCATGTGGGGATTGAGAAAGCGATAGACATGAAGAAGGCGCTAATGGTGAAGAAACACATAGAGGACCATTAACTAGACATTGATGCTTATCATTGTGCAACGATGTGCAATCCATAGTGGTTGTTGTTATATTCGTATCACATTCATGCTCCGATTCTAATAGTGGTACAACATCCGACCAAGTCGACGCTGTTGCATCACTTCTTGATACAGCACGCATTTTCGTTGTGAACGATCCAGATTCTCTGAAAAAAAAAAAATCAAATAAATAAATATGCAAATTATGTGGCATCGTAATTATTAGGCAATTGCGACGTCAAAACATCAACAATAATTCTTCAATTCTTTGAAACTCTTTTAAAACATTCGAGAATTAAACCTATATTGTAAAATCCTGAATCGATCTTCAGCGAATTACAATAAATATTCAAACCTCACAAGAGTAATCAAGTGAGCTGATGATATATCACGATGATAAATAATTTTGTGGACATATGTAGCGTTCAGACTGTTTTTTGGCGCTTAGAGACTAAATGAGCCTAGAGCCTAGACAGCCTAGAGACTTATCTCTCCTCATCTCCCATTGTCCCTCGCTCGTCCCGTCTCTAAGCTGCCCATCTTGACATTATGAGATAAATAAGCGATCGCCTACAATTTGACCTTCTACTACCGATTGTACCACTCAAGAACCTTTGTTCTAACCTACTTTGATAGGCCTGGACAATATTCTAGAGGTTAGTCCACGGTATGAATCCACCATTTAGGTGTATGTTTTCAACTTTCTTAAAGAACAATTACGCTCTTTGCTTAATATTCATTATAATATTGAACTAAGAATAATCGCAGAAAAATCTTCAATTTGTATTATATTGAACGAATCGATTACACGAAACGAAAACAAATATAGTAGTATTTGCGACGTTAAAACGTTTATGCAATTTAACTGGTAACGTTGAATTGGCGAAAACATTAAAGAAACATTATTTCAGCTAAATAATAAGCACAGATTATTTCTATACTTACAGCTACCATGTGGCTTAGATTATTTTACAGGCTTAGATTAACCCTAGATTGGTAGTTGCCATAAAGATTATTTCTGGAATATTTCTCTCCGGAATAATCCAGATCTACTTATGCAATTGTGCATACAAGCTAGCTTTGCCAAATTTTAAAAATATAGCTGCCACATGTGTAAAACAATCCTTTACATCCGACTAATAATTACCGTATATTGCATAGGTATGCGCTCACCTTAATAAATCTCTTATTGCTATTTATGAAAATATACACATTCGAATGGTAATTAGAAAATTTTCTCTGAAACTAAGATCGGAATTTCAAAATATACCTAAACTTTGGAGATTTGCCAACTTTACGAACGGCCAACAAATATCATTAAAATATATAGGATAATGCACCAAAGTTGAACTGATCGAATTGCTTATTTAAACTTCCTAAATAATTACCTTTTTTCTCAATGTTTGAAAGTGCTATAAAATGGAAATTCGATCGATGAAGAGTATTTGCAAAATTTTTAGCACATTTAATTGCTTATCACTTCTCCAATCATATAAAGTTTAGCACAAGAGATCACCTTGCAAAGTACATTCTAAGCAACAAATTTCACAATTTAAGTTGAAATGATTGCTGAAGCTGAAACGATCTAACAAAGAAGCNGGTCTATTATGTAATAATAGGCAGGTAGGAACAGGTATATCATGTACCAGTAAGCAAATAAGAGCAGGTGTTTTACGTAATAATAGGCAATTAAGAACAGGTATATTAAGAAATAATCCTTTCCGTTATGAATTTTTAAACGCACATTTTGCTATTTTTTGATTTTTTTCAACGGTATTATTTAGTGAAAAACAAATCGAAATAATTAGTGGCTCGATTAAGAAGTAAGCAAAAAAAAGGATTTTCTAAAATCGTATTTTCCTAATCAAGCGATAAAAAACCCAAAAACCGATTTCGATAATAGAAAGATACCAATGAAATAAAAAGAAGAAAGATAAATTCAGCGAGATTCTACGATCATATAGAAACGAGTGGCACATAGCTGTTTTGAACTAAAATATTTTTCAGAGCTTTTTTCCAAAATAAAAATCGCCCACTAATTTTTTTTTCAAACGAAAATCTCGATGAGAAAAAAGTTTTCTTCAGAAAAAAAAACAAATAAATGAATAAATAAATAAATAAAAATAAATAAACAAATAAAACTATTGCCATGTTTAAAATACTTGCGAATAAACAAGAAATTAGGCATTTTGTATTTTAGAGTTCTATTAACGTTACTATTATAGAAACAATTTAGGAAAGTATTTTGATCTCGAGATAAGCTGCACGTTTAAAATGAAGTGACATAGCAAAATCTGAGTGTAACAGTTGCTGAGACTCGAGTGTAAGCGTAAAGAGGCCGACGCTATGCCCATCCTAACTGCTGGCTATCGATATCAGCAGCGCGCCCCGCAGCCCCCTACCCCTCATCCTACCCCTACACCCCCCCTTCCAACCCCCAGCCCCCAACCCCCAACCTCCAACCCTCCTTCCGCCCCCTTACCCCCACCTGATAGTTTTGGTCACATTTGACCGCAATCAGAAATCAATTGCGCGTTGTATGAAAACAAATTTTTGAATATTTTTGCTCGATTTTCCACATGAAAATTCCAGACGATTCGCTTACCAACTAAATCATTTTTCATTCACTATTTATTTGGAATTCTTTTACCTCAAATGGTTTATCTTAAAGAGTAAACAGTAACATCTCTTAATGAGTAAGTAATAGTGCCATTATTGAAGGGCATTGAAAAGACGAATAGCGAAGCGAATGCTCTATGTTGAACAATTGCATACAAATAATAACAGATGGATTAAAAATGGAAAAAAATTCCTATTGGAAAAATTTTTTTGAGAAGATTGTAGAAGAGAGATATAGCCGAGATTACTCACCTGAGAGGATATTATCGAAAAAATAGCAAGTATTTATGGGACATCGAATCAATCATCCCTCAAACAGGGAAGTTAGAAGAAATTAGGACATGAAATTATTCAAACCTTAACTTTAGGTTCTTGAAAACTCTACCATAATGTTTGTAAGGTTAACAGCACTATTAGTGGAATATCTACCATTCAGGAATGAATAGACTGGGATCAACGTATAGCAAAGAGTCACCATATGCCCGAAAAACAGAAGACCTTCAAAATTTAGCTATTTCTTCAATTAATATCAAGCAACACTTGGCGATTCCATTTGCCGCATATATATCATTTCTAAATAATAGAGGTGATGACAGGCGCATCCCTCCTATCACCCTTCCCCTCTATATATAGGTAGTTGCTCGATTAAATCGACAAAATATAAGAGGTCAAACTATGCTTTAGATTACAGCCACCAAATTTTCTTATTCTAGTTTTAGTGGTTTCGAAGCCGAAGTTATCAAACAAATTGGCAAACAGACACATATATCAAACAGAGAAACATGATTCCGCGATGTTGCATCTCACAAATGTGAGTATATAAAAGTGCACAAACGGCAGAAATAATAGACGAATGCGGACGCAATGCAATGTGTGCTATTAAGCAGAACACTCGCAGGATTACCACAACCAAATCAATAACGATGAATTAAGACCATTTCATTAGCGTTGAATAATTTCCATTTTTCATAAACAATTTCGATTTAATGAATTAGATATATAGGAGTTAGCACAAGAGATCTTTATAGGGTGCGTAATAACAGGTATGTGATAAAAGGCAGGTAAGAACAGGTCTATTATGTAATAATAGGCAGGTAGGAACAGGTATATCATGTACCAGTAAGCAAATAAGAGCAGGTGTTTTACGTAATAATAGGCAATTAAGAACAGGTATATTAAGAAATAATCCTTTCCGTTATGAATTTTTAAACGCACATTTTGCTATTTTTTGATTTTTTTCAACGGTATTATTTAGTGAAAAACAAATCGAAATAATTAGTGGCTCGATTAAGAAGTAAGCAAAAAAAAGGATTTTCTAAAATCGTATTTTCCTAATCAAGCGATAAAAAACCCAAAAACCGATTTCGATAATAGAAAGATACCAATGAAATAAAAAGAAGAAAGATAAATTCAGCGAGATTCTACGATCATATAGAAACGAGTGGCACATAGCTGTTTTGAACTAAAATATTTTTCAGAACTTTTTTCCAAAATAAAAATCGCCCACTAATTTTTTTTTCAAACGAAAATCTCGATGAGAAAAAAGTTTTCTTCAGAAAAAAAAACAAATAAATGAATAAATAAATAAATAAAAATAAATAAACAAATAAAACTATTGCCATGTTTAAAATACTTGCGAATAAACAAGAAATTAGGCATTTTGTATTTTAGAGTTCTATTAACGTTACTATTATAGAAACAATTTAGGAGAGTATTTTGATCTCGAGATAAGCTGCACGTTTAAAATGAAGTGACATAGCAAAATGTGAGTGTAACAGTTGCTGAGACTCGAGTGTAAGCGTAAAGAGGCCGACGCTATGCCCATCCTAACTGCTGGCTATCGATATCAGCAGCGCGCCCCGCAGCCCCCTACCCCTCATCCTACCCCTACACCCCCCCTTCCAACCCCCAGCCCCCAACCCCCAACCTCCAACCCTCCTTCCGCCCCCTTACCCCCACCTGATAGTTTTGGAATTCTGCCGCATTAATCTTTGAAACCTTAACCAATAAAGCTCTATTACGGCGAGATTACGATCGAAAGGTGAATGCTATCTTTAAATGGTACAACGGTCGCTTTAGCGGCCATAAAGGCGCTGCCTTCTTCACAAGCAAAAATCATAGAGCATAACAATTGGTGCATGATCGCACATGATTATCGCTTAATTTCTGTTTAATAAATTGCGTTATATAGACTAGCTCCGCTGGTTGTTGACTAGCTCCGCAGACCTGATTCACCCCGTCACGGCAGCTTAAATATGGACGACGAGAATAGGTCCCAGTACTATAGCATAGAACTACTATATACCCGTTTGCAATCTTGCCGAATAGTCACAAAAGGACGCCAACAATACAGTTTTTAGATCGAAAAGGAGGTTTTGTATGGCTATGTTTCACTATATTCATGACCAAATACGCTGGTCGATGTGTTCGCAAACTCATAAATTTCTATTGCAATTCGATAGGTGATATGACTAGAAACAGATGAATCTACTTTTGCAATTAGTGGACGATATGGACAATCACTTTTCACCGTGAAGGCTTGCAAGGTAACGGAATAGAAATGCGTCATAAATATGAGGGAAACTCTAGGGGATTCAATGCTTGAATGGAATGTAATCCTAGAAAGATAGACATATGCGCGATTAAATGAACGCAATTTCTTTAGACCTTATATAAGCGCCGAATAAATCATGTATATAATCAATACAAATAAAACTTCTACAACAAGCCAGAATATTTATGATTATTAGCAACCATAATAGCTTCAAATAGATATGAAAGCCAAATTTAGAGTTATAGTAGATCCATAGGAATGTGATAGACGCTAGCAACGGAGAGCTTCGAGAACAAGAGGTCTTTCTATCATCGACATTAATAAAGGCGAAGGGTTTCGTTGTTGTAATAATCTTAAGAAAATAAAAATAAAAATAACTTCCGGGTATGGACAAATCGATGTGAGTAAATGTTTAGAATCTTGAATATCGCAATTACACAATGGTTAAATTATTTAATTCGATCGATTAATTCCTCCTTATCTAATAATTTATTGGACTGCGTCATGCAAGTTGCACAGATAGAGATATTGAAAACTCAACGAGGTGAATATTATTGTTATCTGTGAAAGCAGATCAACCAGATAATGCTCTTGCTGTACTAATGATCTGGATGGAGATAAGAGAACATCGTATATTCGACCACTTGACAACATTTCAGGGTAAACCATATATGAGGGGATTGCGTTATGAGAGCTACCTATACCCTGAAAAGGTGATCGCTTTATCATATTTTTCTTAGAATGTGCAGTCAGGATGTCATACGCCTCTATCCTGAATCTACCGAAAATCTTCTTTTTTGGTGAGACAGATAATCTACTCAATTAAATTCATTAAATCACCGTTATGAAAGGCATAGATATAACAAGAGGAGATGCATTGCTTCAAAAGCAATTTAGAAATTAACTTAAACGATTCAAGAGAACTTTCGAAGTTAAGAAATGGGAAGGAAGAATCTTTAAACTTCAAAGCACTATGCAACTTGGTCAAACATTAGAGGATACGAAATCTTATAAACTTTCTTCTTTAAAAATACAAAGAAAATGCACTACACTATCCAACTCATTATTCTTGAAAAACAGTCGACCTCTTCTAAGTGAGAAAGTATGCACGACGCCATCAAAGCAATCATTTGACAATCTACATAAGCGTCCAAAGAAAGCACCTCAATCAGCAAAGCTATCTTTGATGTGTCCTTATTACTACAGTAGCAAACCCCCTCTCCCTACGCATGGAAGAAATGCTGCCAGAGATCATCGAGAAGGGAGACTCATACAACCAGAATTCAACTTCCACCTAAATCAATTCCCTCTATGCATTTAAAACCCTCGAGAGGTACATGCTTTGGCACCTGCGTAAAGGGGGGGGGGGGGTGGTGAGAGAGAGGAGGATGGTAGATGCGCTGAATACTTCAACTATCATATCAAGAAGACGAAAATTACTTATGCAATGCTCTACAAATGTCCATGAGATGGAAACCTCTATAGAAAGCCATCAAAACGACTGTCTCTATTAGTGTGAATTTGCATAATTTTTGTATATAATGCTTTAGAAAGATGACTTCCAATACGAGTTGAAATAAATCCAAAAACAATTTCTCAACGAAGTAAGTAGTGTCATCTAAGAGGCCACAAATGGATCCTTTAAAAAGGAATCAATAATGAGCAATAATTTCGGCAGATGAATGAAACAAACGTGAGAAATTGATATCAATTTACAAACAGAAACTATAAAGAACATAAAAAAAGAATTCTTCCACGTGGATGTATTTTCCCCCTCTTTCAACAAACAACACGGCGAATTGTTCAGGATTTTTCCATTATCACTTACAAAATGGACCGGGTTTTGTCCTGCAATCTCAAAAAAAAAATTAATTTGGTTCCTCAAATCCTCTCCCCTCCCCTCACCTCCATCCTCTCCTGAAATATCTAAATTAAAAACAGGAATCCGGTAAAATCACGCAAATATTTGGCAGTGAATAGATAAGGCATTTCGATTCGTGCCGCGATGTTGGCAAATATGAAAGTGTGTGCAAATGCAAAAAGAATCAAATAAGTTAAATATGAGTGACGTTAAAACGATAGAATAATAGGCGATAAATCGAATCAATCAAATCAAAAAATGAATTGAATTGTCGCTCACTTTTTTCTTATTAATTCTTGTAGGCAACCAGCTGTCTAAAAGTATTAAAATGCATTTGAAATATTTAAAGACAATTTTTGTAAATTTATGTTTCCTCTATAAGCATTAGCGCGAGTACATACGATTGGAATTTTAGGTGAGCAGTTGCAGTTACTCGTTACAGTATTACGATTATAAACAACCAGGGCTTATAAATACAAATTATAAATCAAGCAGCCAAAAAAGAAATGTTCCACTGTCTTCTAGAAGATAGCAAATAAATGCGTTATGGCAATATATTTATTTAATCAAACTAATAACTAAATGAAGAGTGTTCAGATGAGATTGATCTCATAGATCGAACTGAACATTCTCATTCAATCTCGGTGACTAAATTACCTACTTATATTTGTAAAAAAGAAACTCAATAAAGATAAACTTATAAATTGATCTTACCTTTGATTTGCTTATAATTTCAACAATTATCTTATTTCAGTCTCATAAGATAAGTAAGATAAGATCAAGTTTTGATGACTAAACTTTTCTTAGTGCAAAATTCCAAGATACTAGACAGTGCCTTTGGCAAAAATATGCTGAATCTGAAGCTAACGATGGATGAGAGGTGCATAAAGATGTCAAATGAGGAAAAGACGACGAAGAAGAAAACAAGCGCACTATGTTTATGCTGACATACATGCAAGCTAAAAGGAACAAATAGCTAGCTAGTGAAACGAACGACTACCAAAAAATAAGTAAAGAAATCGGAAAAACAAAGTAAAAAATGAACGCATAAATACGAGTGGAGAAGGAGTAAACGAATAGGAACAAAGCTCATTCGAAAAAAGAGGTATTTATATACAGGTAACGATAGATAAGGAAGCAACATCATGAAAATTTTTTCGCAAAAAAAATTCTGAATATCATTCTTAGATTTCATAGCATAAATGCGGCAAACTAGTTGAAAATTCCCCTAAAGAATGGGAATAATTTTCAACAATCTTTATTCAGTGAGAAATTAATTCGAAAATATTGGCAAATTGCACGTATTTTAAGACATCAAAGATTCCAACGATAAAAAAGACCTACAACAACGCTGAACTAAACACTCAATTTGAAATGATTTAATGTTGAAACCGATTACTTAGAAAAATTAGTGCAGCAATCATCTTATAAAATTTCAATTATGTTAATTGTAGACAATAAATAAAAACAGTTCTAAACACTTTCTTTTCTGGTCTAAACGACAGAAAAAAAAACTTTTCCAGAATTTCTCGGAATATAATCGCTTTTTCCAAAAAAAAACAAACGATTCTTTTGTTCATTTTCATGGAAAATGAACAAAAGATCTAAATGAAACATCTAAATGAATTCGCCTGCTTAGCTATCTATCCAACTACTGTAACATATTTTTCTCTTCTATTTTTCTCCAACAATTTTCCATAACCCTCCCATCAACCACTCCAAAAAAAGGAAATTCAGTGGTCATAAAAAGGTTATATGCAAGGCATAAGAAGAAAAGAAAAAACAAGCTCACATAACGAAAATGCTTGTCGGCGTTCGCTCATTCTCGATGATGGATGCATTTGTTTGGCTTATGGGAGCGTTGTGTGTGGGGTAGACTAGGCTCCTGGCTAACACGCCTCTAGCACTGCATTTATTGACGTTGCTGAATTGCTAGCTTACGTCATGTTATATAGATTGGCGGAAAATATTTTCTAGCCTAGCCGAGTATATCCATACCACACATTTGATATATTGAAGAAATTCGACTGTCTAAAAAAATTTTTTTTTAGTTAACTAGAAATCAGCGAAATTCAAGTGCAGTAAAATTGATGTATATACAATATAAAGTATGATACAAATATGTAAAGTGAATATGATATAAAATATTCTGCAATATATAAAAATGCTAATTTCAAAATGTATAAGATATTTGTCTGATTTTTCCTAGATAACTTTAATTTTTTTTTACGTTTCCTAGATAAATTTACCGTAATGGCACTTCTCGCTTTCAGTAACACTCTACAGTAGGATCAGCGTCGCATGTCTATACTTACCATACCTTAGTCTGGTATGCAAATTACATCTTGATATCAAATAAGAACAGATCGGTTAGTGTCGTGATCTTAAATCGATAAATTCGAAACGTTGATCATTCTCTTGATCGTCTCTTTGACGCAGAGGTATCATAATGCAATAAGTGCCGTTAATGACAAAATGAGCTTCACGTCCCATATATTTCTTTTCCACTCATAACCCTTTAAAATAAGTAAACTCCGTCGTGGCAACCAATAGGTCGGAAAAAAGGAGCCTATAAATTTCATCGTTTTGGTGAACAAGTTTTTCGCCATCTCCTTATCACCCTACTTAATGAAAATCGATATTCAACTTTTTCACTACTGAATAAAAATTTAGAAATACCCTATACTGTTCGAGCTCTCAAAGCTCTCAAGACCATCGATGATTAGCAGAGATTCAATTATGTAGAGCTTCAATTTAGGGCACTTCAAACATTTACGCCATATCAATGAGAGTCATAAGAATTAGACCTATCATAGGAAAAAAGAGTTTTACTTGTCAACATAAAAGACGAGTGTTGAGGTCATTCTACGATGTCAACTATTCCACTCTTTCCCTCTCACACGTATAGAATTTAGCAATTTCAGGCACGAAATCGACTAAATAGAAAGATAGGCAAACGTACACTTCAATAAGCATCGATATGACGTTGCTATAGCGTTGCATACTAAAAAAAGCATATAATAATTAAAGAAGCATGCCGGAAAAGTTGGCCGAATGTGAGTCATCGCTGATTCATGCATCTCTCAAACCTTTAGAATCAGGATTCAATATAATAATATAATCGACTCAACAACTAAACCTATCAACAAGCTACCAGGAAGAAGTCATCCGACTCGCTCATAATAGTCTGCAAAAACAACCGACTTTACGGAGTCATATCCATACATTCGATCACCAGCAACTCTCTACTTCCTGGGGGGGGGGAAGAGGTTGTAATCCATATTATATGCCAATTTCCTATATTAGCATTCATGTTGATTTATTGATTTTTGAAAACTATTTACTCACATATAATGCCCAATAAACTGGTGCATACTTCAGACCAATTCGACCTTACCTTCATATGGACTTGATGATTAAAAAAAAAAAAAAAAATCAATTTCTTGCAGTTTTATGGGCGTCGCCGAAAAAAACGTTGGAAAATTAAAGCATTATAAGCAATATTTTATTATTTAATTTAGAATTCGAATTATTGGCCTAATGAGCGCAATTGCAACGGTAAATATTGCGCCACCTCATCAAGCACACTGCTTAATGTGCTTGTGATATGACCAATATGACGGTGACATTCATGCAAAATCATTTTCAGCACCTTTAATCACCCATAACTCTTTTTGAGTCTGACAGATGGCGATGAAATTTAGTACGGGTGGTCTTTCTATGGAGTGGATTATATGCAAAAAAAAAAAGTTAAATTCAGTATTCTCCGATTTGAAATTGCAAGTCAAACATACAGACACTGATACTACATCGTCATAATGCGTTTCGCAAAATGCAAATTCGCAAAAGTTGTTTAAAAATGTACATTCTAGCTCATTTTGTATAAGTCACTAAAACTAGATTACTATACAAGCGGAAAGCATCGTCAATAGAAGGTGAAAAGATGAAGAAACATGTACGCAAAGATAGCGACCAAAGTCTTTCGTTGCTAATTACATATGGGAAATTCTAAAACGAAATCGCTCGTACATCTATTGAACACTACGCGCAAGTATGATAGTCAAACATAGATAAATTGCAGATAGAGAAGAGGAGTTAAATATAGGTGAATTCTAGGTAAACAGAAAGAATATAAAGAAATGAGTACCATTCATGCCTAAATTATTTTTGATTTTATGAAATACAAAAAAATTTTTTTTAGGAAATTTTTTTCGGCTATTCCCTCATTGAATGAGCATCCATTTAGAAATGCCACTATGCTAAATAAAATAGAAAATGCTTTCTTTTTCATCACTAAAATTATATATCATTTAAAATTACTTGGCGCCTTAAAAAGCTATATCCACAATAAGAAATCTCTATATGAAGCATATTCGAGTGATGCACTATTGATAAGTTTATTATAACGTTATCAGTAAAGTATTCTACGAAAGTTAAGTTTTACACCATTTGATAAGAGAATATTATCAGCAGAAAGTAGTAAGAAAACAAAGATTTGCTACTGAGAAATAAGAAGAAAACAATCACAAAAACAAGCCATTATTTACGCACATGTTGGTGGCCTATTAAACAGATTAGATATTTCATTTAACAATTTAGAAAATTGAAGAAAAAATTAAACGCTATCCAAGATATAAAAGAATCTGCAATCTCCATCTTGAAAATCATAAAAAAAACGGAGACAATTTTATGTCTTTCACCTTGGAAATTAGAGATAAAAGTGCGCATTATTAAAAATAAATAAATAAATGAATAAATAAATAAATATAATAAATAAATAAATGAATAAATAAATAAATAAAATTATGGAGAAAAAAAACTCAACAAACCTTAAATACGTACTCGAATCGTTGCGTTCCGCTTGAATACCGTGACGATTTTTCGACGTGATTGGATGAGCGTTATTCAACGTATCGGCATGCGTTCGATGTTGTTGTTGATGCGAATAAGTTGTAATTGTATCATAGAGAGGTGCATGCATCGGTGATGTGATAATCACACAACCACAGCGTAGAAGTGTTGGCACATACGGTGATGACGACTCGTTACCGGCTAGAGAACGAAACGTCGAGTGATTCACAATACTGTGCAATTACATGCAAATACTAATTTCATGCTTACATGCATCTGAATTGACACTAACAACCGCTTCCTCCTCCTCCTCTCCCTTCCTCTTTTCCTTGAGAATCCCTTAGAGCTCAAGCTCAATATCGAACGTTTCAATCCTACTTTATTCATATTTTACGCCCAAATGGTACTTATGGCATTCAAATGACGTGAAACAATGACCAAATGAAATAAAGGTTTAGTAAAAAAAAAGAGAGAACTGGTGACTTAGAATTAATGTTTTTGAAGTTATGATAAAAGAGTTCATCATAATAGTCTGAAGACGAAATAATAATCAGATTCATATATAAGGAGTAAAATGAGAGCGAATAAACGAATGAAGGGAAAGAAAATCCACGAAAGATTAAAGGATACATCACCACTCATGTATAATCAAATTGTTCCAGATCGTACATGAATGCAGCCCTTATCTCCTCTACCCTGCTATTAATTTTGGGAAACAAGTACCACTGATTACTTTGGACTAAAATACATGACGCATTAGGATTTGCAGCATGTCATTTCAAAAAGTGGCGGTTGAAAACGGGGAAGTGGTGGAGGGGCAGGTACTCGTACTTTATTCAAGTTCCAAATACCGATATTGGGTTGAGGAAATTGCACTAGCGCATTCTCAAATCAACCATATATCGCAAAACATAAGCTCATGACATGCTATTTTCGAAAACGCATTCGAGAGAAAGTAGACAGTTTATATACGGTTGAATACCACATCTAGGTATATATATATATATATATATATATATTTATATATATATATATATATATATATATTCGCAGAACAAGTCTTAGCTGCAAATTTTAGCGCGCTTTTAGGCATCTTATTTCGGAAGCATTCTTAATGGCAAAGCATGTTGTGCATTTTTGTAGCTGCAGAATTGAAGATTCGTTTATATATATGTAAAAAAGAAGTAATAAACGTCTTTCACAGAATAGCACTGCTGTTTAAAGGGCATCCAAGGTACTCCATCATATTTCATTACTACTGCTTCATTACTATGCAGTTTGAAATTGTGTAGTTCCACTATGGAAACACCATGTGACCAATTGAATGAGTGCATGTACTAATTTCCTCTTTTATAGGAAGAAAATAGAGAAGTGCTGCAATCAATGGGTTGTTTTCTTAACGTATCTTACCATGAAACCAGAAAACGTTTACTAAATTATAAACTACAAGAAATTTTTCGTTGGAGATTCGTTTTGTGCTCAAACATCAAAAGTTAAGGTCAAGGAAAATGATGCAATTACAAAGCATATTCATAATAAATCAATGCGAATTCAGGCGATTTGAGACTGTCAGTAAAATACACTAAGGAATACGACCTTTACCTCCATAAAGTAATAAGATTTAACTTCATTTTAAAGCTCATTTTATCAGTTCTCACCATTTATGCTAATAAGAATTTTTTCAACTATCGTAAAAAAAATTCCATTTTCAGGAAGTTTCGAAATAGATATTTGTTATCTTCGATTCTTTCACAATAAAGCTACAAGAATTTTTGCTCAAGTTTTTATGATCATTCGCAAATTTGGATCATTGCCAATCCATCATTAGCACGAAGAACATTTTCACTCATCCAATGCTGGTGTTGATTCCGGAAAGCGCCCAGGATATCAAAGAAACTACCTATATCTGTTAGCAAGTGTGATATTCACTGTAGTAATAACAGAAGCTTTTTTTGACTCACAAAATTAACGTTCTTTCTCAGCAGTTAACAAAGAAATAAAGTTGTAGACGGTAGACAGCGGTTAAAAAAATTTCAGCGGTTAAAGAGCGGTAAAAAAAGTACCAGCAAAACAAACTTTTGAATGCGCACTAAAAATTTGCATAATTGATTAGAAAATACAAAGACTAAAGTCGCTTAACGTACTCAGCAAAGTATTAAGAATCCACCTTTCCATACCTATGACAGTTTTAACCCTTTACTTTCTCACTTCACGTAATAACTGAAAATAAAAGGGACAAAATAAGAGACTCCTTCGTACGCGAAGTTAATAAAAAATATTTGACGCTAATAAATGACTACTAATGAAGTAGTTTTGCGCCACTACACATGAGACTGGGGCCATCAGGTTTAGAATAGGTGGTTATAAGGAACATACGTTCTACTTCATATACAGACTTCGAATCCCAATGTTGGTTATTTCTGGATTCATAGGTTAAAACTATCAGAGAGAGAGTGAGTGAGAGAGATAGGTTCACAGCAGACACATACGCGTATGCATACAAATCTAAAGATTGACTTGCTAACGCTATGGTGTAAGTTTATAGATTAAGTTTGTTGCATTGAGGTTAATTAAATATTTAATTCATTATTTATTCATTTCCCATACAGCTGTTTCGAAAGTATATGCGATAAGAATTATAAACATAAAAGCATATCGAGAAATGATGAAGTTCTATGAATTAGAGTTATTTACAAGTCAACAAATAACATAAATAATCTCGGCTATAAACATAGCGTTCATAACATTGCTCGACTCTATGAACATTAGCGAAAATCCTGAGTTCTAAGAACCTCAAGATGATAGTATAGCTTACAAATCCAGGTTCAGGCTAAGCATATTCTTTTACTATGATACTGTCGGACTAGTGAGAGAATCTAGCAACGATAGCCATATAGGAGGCGGACAGCAAGAGATTTCAAAGAAGAGTAGAGGAAATTCGATTAGATCGGAACGAAATAAACAGCTATTTTTTCGATGCAATCATATGATCAATTTTATTCGCACTATTCCTTTCTATTCTTGCATGCGCGATTAAGTTATTTTAAAGCTTAGTAGCGTGTTTTTCTAAAGTTTCGATCAATTTTGTTTTTCATTTTCCATAAGATTTCTGAAAAAAATATACATAAGCGTCCAAAAACCAGCTCCTGATGTTTTGAATGCATTAAACTTTCTGAATATCAGCCTAGTCATTGCCGCAAGTATTCGCTCAAAAATGAACAATTTATGAGTAGCCATAGGCGCTCGTCCAAGGATAAATGCACGGATGTTAGGAGCAAGGAATAGGTGACCTCATAGAACATTCGAAAGACATTCGATGATGGAAAGTGATATCTATGTGATGGTGGAGAAAGATGGTCCTAAATAGGTCGACAAGCTTGCTCTAGATTATTTAATATCAAAATTCCACCCTGAAAAAGTTCCCCTGATCCTATAACCAATAAGATCTCCTCAAACATTTGATGATGGTATAATAGGGTAAATCTTTAGAACACCTTGCAATCTGCTTTGATGGTTATGAGAAAATCCTATTCTTATCCTCGTGATTTGGAATTGATGCATCTAAAGCAGGAAATATTCCGGCCAACAATGGTGGCCAGAAGGGAGCCTATCGTTTTACAAGATAATGCAAGATCTTACAATTCAAAAAAAAGAGCATCGAGTCCCAGTTCCACCCGCCCACCCATCCCTCCTCTTCTTCTGACCTCAGTTCCCAGCCTATTTGCCTTCAGCGATTAGCACTTCTCCGGATTCTGGATACACATATGCGCCAGCAGATGCACATTGATGCGGATTGCGCGGAAAATGTCTCTCCGCAGTTTATCTACTTCCATTAACGCACCTACGATTGTAGCCGAATAAGCTCCATTGTTGGAGTTTACTTTGACTATAAGAATTGTCTACGAGGTCAGCTAGAACCACTTGTAGGATATTTCAAAATGGCCACTTATTTTTCTCTAATCTAATATAATTGCATATGAAATTTTGCTAAAGGAAAATAAAAATTTCTTAGCAATTGGAAATTATCTTTATTATTCATCTGAAAAGAAATTTCTCTCAATTTGATCTAATTGCGTAGAATTTCCTCAATCTTCAAAAAACCAACAACTTCGAAAAGTGGAAGCATCGTTGCAAAATATAATGAGTTCAGAAATAACTCAGTTCGTTGAAAACAAGTACATTGTCTCTAATCTATTTGCAAAATCAATAGCGCTTTTCGCGCAGCAAAGAAATAAGGGAGAGGGAGGGAGGTGGCAGCGATCAACTTCAATGGGATAGCTTAATCGATGTGATGCATCAGGAAAGAAAATTTACATATACGAAAGAAAAACTCGAGTTGAAAAACAATATAAATATTGTAGGCTTTCAGTTTGAGTCGTTTCACTCTGTAAATGTCTATTCGTTCAAAGGAAATCCACTAATTGAAACTTTCTTCATAAAATGATACAAAATTTTTATAGCTTCATTGAAGAAATGGCAAAAAACAGGTAGTGCAATTATGAATACTAAAACAATTCCAACCTATCTTAGAGTTTTTTAAAGATGAGTTCAAAATTTTGCTAATATAACCAATATTTCTTTCCTCAGAAACATTCACCTCCGCTATATAATAACGCCAAGATATAACTCAGATTCCTGAGCGAATTTTCAATCAAAAATTCTTCTAATGACTGAAATTGAAGAAGTCAATCACCTCGCCATAAGCTTAGAAGAAGCTGAAAGTGAGCTAAACAGCTTAATCGTCTATGAAACAATAGAAAATAGAAAATAGAGAAAAAAGGAGGAATTAATAATTATTGAGTTGAAAAATGAGCAAAAACCCGCTTTCGTTTCCCAAAAAATCCGTCTCCCATGATTTTGTTTCCCAAGAAATTAAATGAAACTCTGGGTTTCCCCAAGATTTCCACAAAGATTTTCGGGGAGGAATTTCAAAGTATAATCGAATATATGATATATAAGCATGGCTCAGTGATGCCGTTGAATGGCCCAATCCATTTTGCTTTATATATGAGGCGAAATTTCAGCAAGATAAGTGGGCCGCACAATAAGGCGCATGTGAAAAATGCAACGGATGAGGCTGCACGAATAAAAAAGGCGAACGAGAACAATGCGTACTTGATTGGACAAATAGCGCATAAGCACTCTCGAAATTCCAAAAACATCGTTGTAGCAAATCAATGTTGATTCCTAAGAATGAAATTTTCAGACATATTTTCGATGAAGAAAATTGTTGAAATATAATAAATGAATATCACGAAAAAAATATTTAAAATTCGATAAAAATATTGAAGTATATTCAATAAAATTTTTTGGTAAAAATGGTCGATTTTAATGCCAAATGCAAATTATGCGCAAATATTCGCATTTTTCATGCGTCAATATGCGCATTTTTTGCGCAAATCTACAGCGCAAATTTTAAAAATGAAATTCAATTTCAATTCATCAATTTTTGCTCAGTTAAGCAAATTTTTCAACGATTTCTTCATCTTCCACTAGAGACATATGTCGCGCCATATACGTCATATATGTAGAAATACATGGAAAAACTTCAGTTTCGATTATCTCGTTTGAAGAATTTGTAAATTTTCAATAATTACTAAATAATTTTATGTTCTCTTTTAAAAAAATTATTGACAGATATAAAACATTATTGACAGCCTCATAGGAAACAGCAAAAAAGAATGCTATAGGAAAGAACGAAAAAGGTAAACTTGCGATACAGCTTATGAGACTGACCGTCATCATTAATTGTGAAAAAAAAAAGATCAACCGCGCAAAACAATGCATTCATGATAAATTTTACCACACCTATGTATTTATCAACGATCCCTTCACCAGGTACTGGCAATTGCATAGTGCTTATCTATGCGCAAATTTCTGCGATTTTTGCGATCTTACACTCTTTTCGATATTGACAGATTAATCAAAAAAGTGGTAAAGCACGCCATGCAACGCATCGTATAACACTATGGTTCGTTTCTCTAGCTTCAATGGTTTTCTAGCTGAAGCAGACCAACATATAAAAAGAGATCGACAGATATATGCGCACTGAAATGATTTTATTAGAAAACGTCTTGCAAACAAAATTTGATATGCATAAAAAAACACGTCATATGAGTGCACAATTTTCCTCTTTCTGTTTTATTGAACGCAACGAATTTTGCAGCACTCATTTGTCTTATAAGCGAAAGCGGAAGAAATGCATATAGTGCTCTCTGTTATGCTTTTTCATCGTTTAATAAATCGATGAAAACTAGAATTTAAAGATCTCATCAAATTTGGTGGATTGTTTTGTTTGTTTGTTTTTTTGATTAGCATTCGAAATATAATATAAATTTTGTTTCCTTGAAAAATTTTTACTTTTTTAATTGCATAAATTCTTGGAAAATTCATTTCACAAAAAAAGTTTTTTCTCGATAAAAACATTTCAAGAATTATTAATTCTTGCTCGATTTTGTTGAAAGAAGTTGATTGCATTAAAAAAAGAATGTTTGCATTGAGAATCCGATGAAATATTAGAATACTCTTTTTTTTCTATCCGGAAATTGCGCCCAAGAAGTTTTTTCCGGTCCGGAAATTGCGTCCAGAATGTTGAAAGTATACCACTGGTATAACGTAAGAGAATTCTTCCGGATTCGTTTATTTCATCTAGCGAGATGGAAATTTCATCGGATCGCTCGTAGAAATGTCTCTCAGAGATCAATTTCAACAGAATCAAGCAATCTAGAGAAGTCATAATCCTTCCATTAGATAACGAAGCCCTCTAACGAATCATACAAAGAGGAGTAAAGTGGACTTGAAGTCAATAACACGTAAAGTAGATGTTGAGAGATGACAAGTAAGAATTGTACTTCAAACACAAACGAGATAAATGGGACAAAATTTTCATCGAATTATAAGAAAAATACGCTCTCTCAACATTTTCATTAGTATATAAGGGAAAAATCGAATTCTCAGCATGTTGCATAATTACGGCTCGAAATGAAAATTTCCTAGAAGCTAATCATTTCATCGAAATTTCGGCGAAGAAAACTGCTAGAATCCATTTTCAAAAAAAAAAAAAGAAAAAAATTAGTGGCATTAAAAATACAGTTTTTCTTGTCACGAACAGATTCGAAAGAGCCTAATTTTCAAAACTTTGAAGAAAAATCAGGCTCACTCAAAAAAAAAGTACCCGAAATCAACATTCATGATTATATATGACCTAGGGTATCGATAAATCGCACCAATAAGGTTAGAGTTCACTTTATAATGTCTCAATGAAAACAACTGCGCGAAAATTCATCAACACATAAACGACAAGATTTTCTCGTGCTGGTAGCAGCGAAAAAGGGAGAGGGTTCCGCTATCCCTCTCCCCCTCCCCAACACCTCTCTCTTCTTCTATAATCTTCAGAAAATTTTCTGTGTTTGAAGTTTACAATTCTAAAAGTACTCTCTATGGGATATTCTTCAGGTGAACATTTACAATTGCGGAATTTTTAAAGAAAAAGCACAGCCAACAGATTTTATGAAATATTCTTTTTGTTGTTACAAATCGCAACAATTAGTAGCAGTACTAATTCAATACAAAAATTGCTAAGAATTTTTCAACAACTATTCGAAGAAATTCTTAAATCGCATTTTCCAAAATTTTTTCCTGTATCCACTCTTGAACAAAATCATGGTTAACTACGATAAACTTCTCGTAAGTCAATGGAATGTAGGTCAACCTAAAGGGTCAATTTGGGCATTATCTAATCAAAAAATAATTGAAAAATTCCAGAGATAAGCGGCAATAGATGAGTAACGTTGAATAATGAAAAACTGAATAAAATAAATCAATTACGAAAGGTACGACACGTTTATAATCCACCTAAAAAAAGTTATGATATACGCTCATAAGTTTCGCGTAAAGAA
Organism: Baylisascaris schroederi; assembly: GCA_006503575.1. NCBI lineage: Eukaryota > Metazoa > Nematoda > Chromadorea > Rhabditida > Ascarididae > Baylisascaris > Baylisascaris schroederi. The sequence goes on from QEWY01003119.1 coordinate 841,580, forward strand.
AGGCTCCATCGAAGAATATTAACGTGCTACGGCAAAGTTATCTAAACGATAGGTGTTATATGTTTAAAGATAGGCATCTTTTTCTACATATACTAAAAGCAGCTATTTTCCCGTAGATATATCCCTATAAATATCTTCATCTGCTTTATTTTTATGGCAAAAATTTTACAAATTCAAAGAACAAATATTTTTTTCAACTTTTCACTAATAAAAAAAATTAAACTGACTAGAGACAACAAAAAATTGGAACACTGAAATGAAAAATATAGCGGAAATAGTCGTAAATTTTCATATATAATTAATATTCCACTATTTGAAAAAGCGATGGATATTTTCTTTAAATTTCCATAGTGAATAATGATATCAATTTTTTAACAGTTGATTTTTTTTTCAACATTTGGGAGAATTAGATTAACAAACTTTTGCATATTATCGTTACAAATATAAATTACCGTATAACCGCAAATAATCACCCTATAGCAGGAAAATCGTTGTAAAAAAAAAATTTTTTTTTCTTTCGAAAATTTCGCTCAAAAGGAATTCTAAAGAGATTACCTACTAACAGGCGATAAGTGAGCTAGTTCTTTTCTTTTAAAGCTCTTTAACAAAACATTGTAAGCATTACTATATAGATAACGAAAAAATGTGTATAGGAAATTCTTTCAGATATATTCATTAAAAAAAACGAATAATTGTAGATGCAGATCATTGAATGTATTGCCAATTTCACATAAAATTATTGAAAAAAAACTAATTTGCATAACTAAATTAAACTAATTTGCATAATTAAATGACTATTTTAAGTGCTTATGACGCGTAATATCTTGTGCATTTAATACGATGCACCTCATTTCGATGCAAATCACCCTTAATTTCGATCAATATTGAATTTTTTTAAAGGAAAATTTCTACCATCATGAAAAAATTCTTCAAAGGAAAATTTTTAATTAAGCATTCCTTTTTATTCCTTTCTATTTTCGAATATTTACACCTTTTGAACATTTTTTAGAGTATTTAGGGTTTAAACATAAAGGCAACACCCTACACTATATAAATTTCAATTAAGTGACAAAAAAATGCAAGCTCAATTACTAAATTTTTTACAACAAATTAGAAAAAAATCGGTTTGCATATAAACTATATGACGGTAATTTTTCCATACCACTTGCTATAAACCGATTAGTAACTACACAAAGGACAATCGGACACGAAATAACTGACTATCACAAATATTTTGACAAGAAAAAAAAGAAGAAGAAAAGAAATGGAAATAAAACAGATGAGGGGTAGAAAGAAGAAAAAAGAGCGAAAACAGAGTGTTGGGAGAGGCGAACAGAGAAATGAAAACAGTATATGGACGATCAAAAATAGAGCATTTAGCTACTCTATTTAGTGCTGCTCACAACGGAAGTGATTTTATTTATCTATTTATTTATTTACTTTTTCATTCTTTTTTTCCAGTACCGTTTAGCGGTGATCCAGACAAATGAATGGATACGGTAATGGTAGATGTGTGTATGACACACTTATTCGATGATTGAACTTAGAATTTTTCAAACAAGTCAACGATTATATATCACCTATGATTGTTAAATGAATTTGGATTTATTTCAAATATTTAAATGACTCTAGGCTATAGATGTAAAAAATTACCCAAAGACTAGAAATTTCAACGACTATTCCTCGGCTAGAAGCGTCATAAATTGCCTAGAAGTGGATAAAAATAAGCTGAAGAACATATCTGCGGTGGATTATATCCTCCATAGAATTTTATAATGGAACTTTTTTTTTGCAACGATAGATTAAACCTATTCTTACCTAGTGAAAGTCGAACAAAGATAATGATTAACAGCATAAATGAATATTTGTCTGGATACCTTAGGAAATATGCAGATCGAGGTTCTAGATGATGCTGGCAGATGAGGATCAAAATCGGTAGACGTTGAAGCGAAACTTCAGGTAAGGTGCAATTTAGGTAATAAAAACAGCTGCGCACAACTTCGTCGATTCAATGCTAATTCAATATGTAGGGGCACTCAGACACACATATAAAGAATGATGTATGCATGAATGAACATTGCCACTCAAAATATCGATGAATTTTTTTTTCGATGCTCAAAGCTATTCAAACGTGTAAGAATTTCTTCATGAGTCTCGAATTGAAATACGACCGTAATTTATTCGATAAAAGACTCGACGATTTGAAGAGAATACTTGTGCTTTGGAACAATAGAAAATGCGAACTTCCGAATGTTTTATATGGCCGAAGAAAAACGACATACAATACCTAAATCAAAAAAAAAAAATCTTTTTTATTTAGCAAGATTTATTAGTGTAGTTTGCTTATAAATTCAAACAATTATATTCAGTCAAGTATAAACAATATATACTTGATCATGAATAAGTTATGCACATATTGTATGGCAAAGAATGATTAATTATAACGATAAAATAAAGACATAAATAGAATGACTAATAAAATGCACTCAGACCTATGAATCTCCATTTTATTCGTCTATATTCAAACTCTAAATATGAGATTTTTATTGAAGAAATTATTCTCAGCTATGAGATTTTCATTGAGAAAGTTATTCTCAGCTATGAGATTTTCATTGAGAAAATTATTCTCAACTATGAGATTTTCATTGAGAAAATTATTCTCAGCATATAACAGAAAATTGGATGCCTTTTAACAATGAGCAACTTATCGAAGATATTTGAGCAAGAAATATAAAAGAAAGGCGTCCACTGAGAAATTATTTCTACAGACCATAGCTATATGAGACGGTGACTTCATTTTTTAAAGAATGCACTTTCTATTTCTGGTAGATTACAATATAGAAAATGAATTTTTTAAGCCAAGACCATAAGCCAGAAGCACGAGTTGTATAGTATTGTTACTCGAATTTGCTTAGCGCATTTCATGTCCCCAACAAAACGCTCCAAGGAATCTCATCTCTATCGCTATGAGTTGATGATCTTCAATGTCCAATAGTTTATATCTAAAAATAGGTGCTTTAAACCCTCATCGAGGCTTAATGACCATCTAGGAATGATCTCGTATTAGAAACAATACTTTTACAATCGATGCGAATTAAATATGTCGTCAAGCGCCTTCATAAATCAAGCATGCCAAGCTGGGCATCTATCATATGTGCACGCATGTACGCTTGCAAGGACATATGAAGATTGCCACACTTTGCTATGACTAATGGAATAAACCTACGAGATGAATCAAAATTTCATCACTTAATTTCCACATCAGTATCGTTATTAACTATAAGCTAAGCGCATATTTGGTAAGCATAAAGTTCACTATATATGTTGCCCTATTTTCCACTAATTTCAGTACGTTTTCCAAATAGAAAAAAATAGAATGAAAAATTTTACATGGTAGGATGAATAACCTCATCTTATATCTCTCCATATTTAATAGTAAAATATCTTTGAAAACAATAAAAACAGAAGAGAAAACTGAAAACTTTCTAAACGTTGGCGAAATATTTGAAAATTTTGCCGCCTAATCACTCTTTTCAACAAATTTTATACGTATGAATAAGTTTATTCATACTTAAGCTTACCAACATGATGCCTTCCTTATCTATCTCATGAGTATAGCCCCCTAGTTACGTACAAAGACATAGGTTCTCACTAATATTTAGAGCTTTAAGTAACTTAACCAAAGATGCTTGCTATATTTGTAGTACCTTCCAATTTTACCTGCCCTTTATCTGTTCTTCAAAACCACCTTAGACTCGTTCTTTTGCAGCTCTGGTCAAGCTAATTCACTCTACGTACTTTTCTTTTTTACTGCGTCGACGAGAACTGAACGACTGAATAAACTCACTTGCGTCGACTATCGCAATGCTAAAATGCAAATAGCATCGGAAATGGAGAATATTTATAGTTTCCTGAGTGGTCTAAATCCACTATTGCAGAATATTCACTCAATTTACTCACCAAACGATGCACAGTACGAGTTATAGCCAAAAAATGTGCTATGATAATACATTTCTTTGTTATATTCAACTCTCCCTAAGAAATTCTCATTGCCAGATGAATGAAAGTGATACATTTCCTGGAACATCTAAAACAAAATGGTGTGAGAATATCACACACCTCCACTCAAATGTGCTAAGTATCGAATAAAACATATGTATCACGTGAAGCCATTGACAGCTACTTGGCACAATGCCAACATGTTATTGCTTTCATTAAATTTACTCACTGAAAGGGAAGAAAAATACGTCACAACAATTTGTTTATGAACTGCCAATGTGCTTAACATGCTAGAGGCAAGAAGAAAAAAGAGAAGGAAATTCTAAGATGCTAGAGAGCAACCTGTCGAAAGTTTTTTGAGATGCCCCTTTATAGGAGTTGAATTTTTTCATGACTAAGCAACATATTAGATATATGCACATAATATTAATAATATAGAATTTTGAAACACTTATGCCATAACATTAAGCACGCTGTTAAAATTTAGCCTAAGTTGCAACTTAGCCCATCAAACCATAGACATTCGAATTAATGATCAGCACAACACACACTGTCATCTTATTTTCATCCCTATCCCGGAAGGCGCAAATGTCAGGGTATTGCACTATCACCTAATCTCCGCCAGTATTGCTTTTCCTTTGATGTTCTCCTAACCGTTAGCACTAACAACTGCAACACGGATGCGACGTGAGCAGAAGGACTTTACCACAAAAATATCAAAACTACATAATTTAGCAAAAATTTAGGAGATCTGCTGTCGTAGGCGCGATCCTCTCCAACTGTATAATTTGCTGGCAAAAAAAAAATGAAAAAATAAAAATTTCATAGAATTCATTTTCAATTTCCAAAAAGCGGTAAGAACTAAACGTTTAGTTTTTAATTTTCGCTACTAAATCATGAATATGCAATACCAATATACGATTTAATCATGCATGTAACAACTTTTGAGATATAAATCGAACAAAAATTTTTCAAAGAAATAACCCTCTATTTCTAGAAGAAAGGCCATGAGCGACCATGCTCGCATTTTTTTGTTGTAAATAGGAGAAGATCTTTAAATCCCTTTGGGAGTGTCAATCGTGTAAAAATTTAATGCTAGGATACGCATTTCAACGATCTCTGAGGAATTCCACGCACTTTTCTCAAAAGTACAAATAATAAGTGAAGACATCTTTAAGATATGGAAATATAAGTCCAAGCGGCGCACGACCTACTCTGTCTAAAGGAATGTGGCTAATGATAGAAGCGTTTAAACAACAATATGCAATGAAAATCGTGCAAGCATAATTAAGGTTCCTAGCATATTCTTAGCGCGTATGTTAAAAAAATTCATGAATTGGGCATGTTGCCAAAAAAGTAATAGAACGTGTAACAATGCCATTCCACTATATTGGGAGATTTTTTAAAAGAAAAGGAAAGAAAGTATACAGTGAAATTGTTAGATCGTTCATTTTAACTTAGGTGATTTCTAGAATAAGTAATTTTTATATCGGTTGAAATCAATCCTATAGGCATTTGTGCAAGTTCCGCCTAGTTGTACAGCCTATGAACACCTTATTAATGCAAGCAACGCAAAAGCGCAGTAAACAAAACGAATATTTAAAAAAATAAACTGCTGAATATATAAGAGAATGAAATGAGGTGAATAAGAGAATTGTGAACGAGGGCAGTATATTCACAACAGAAAAGTATATATTCGAATATAATTGTGCAAAAGGGTGAATCTAAAAATTCAAAATATAAACGAAAATATTTTCGATTTCTAATTTTTTCATATATTTTCCAATTTCCAGTTATGTCCTATATGAAAAAAAAATTCTTTTTAGCCGAATTTCCAGCAAATCAAAATCAAACGAACAAAATAGCGGACGAATTCGATGAACGCAAATATGAACAACGAAAAAAATCGTTGAAAGAAAATTTTTGCGCCGATATTCTCGGCGATAATCGTTTGCGAATGATCCAGATTAACATTATATAAAAGCTGTAAATAGCAACGATTTTGCGTCTTTTTAACGTTAGCGCCTATTCATTTTTGCCTAAGGGTTTCGCCTAGAATCATTGCCATAGCGAAGATTCACAGCATTAAGGCCATTGCAAAAGATTCCCATCATATAATCTTTGCCGTAGCAAAAGATTCATACTGAATAATCTGGCATATTGGGAATCAATGTTCCATTCAGGCGCTAGCGATTAAAGTTGCATCACGATTGCATCCACTTACGAAATATTGTTAAAATACCCACAAGGTCGTGACCAGTGCCACTTGATGGTCTAATAGTCGCTACTACCTTCACCCCAGGTGGACTGATCTCAATGAACTTAATGTTATTCGAAGCTATAGATTCTCATAAATAGACATGTCTGCCTTGGTAGATATCAATCTCAAAAAATAGGACATTCATAAAGTGCTTCATCGAATTGCATTTCGATTAGAATTCCAAGGAAAAAATTATATATATATATATATATATATATATAATAAAAAAATAAGAAATCAAACGTGAAAAAAATTTCCTTTTTTTTCAGCATATAAAAATGTAAACCATATAGGGAAAAATTTCTTTAAATTATTGAGATGAATATTTTGAGAATCGAAATAACCGAAATACTAATACAATCCTAAAACAGGCCACAATGATTTTTTCTCTAGCATTTTTCATTTTCATTTCTACTATCAATAGCAGGAGCGATGGAAATTTGTACAGTCTAATAAACGCTGACTCTCAAATATTCTCTCCTAGAAAAACTGAAGTGATAGCGATTAATTTTTGTATAAAGGAATATTTATTTCTCCTTGTATTTGCTCATCAAGCGATTATTTATCAAATATGTAGCAGCAAATTTTGAAGAATGACTAACAATTATTTTCGAGGCATCATAACCATTATAGTCATCATATTCACCTACCGTAACACTCATTTCTGTACCCTTATAGGATTTCTATTACTTATAGCATACGAACATCTAAAGTAATTTAGAGTAAATACCTACAACTTTTTATAATTGTAAATGAGATATTTTATGCCTAAAATGGTTGCGCCAGTTAAATAAGCTGACCAATGACTTCTTTGAATATTCCGTTCCGCTTATCGAATTCAAAAATAAATTTTAGAGAATTTGTCCCATAACCGAAAAAAAAACTTAAACTTCGCTATGCATGATGATGAAAGGACAAAAACGGGAAATATGTAAAACAGCAAAAATAATAACTAATGTCTTAGTAGCATAGTGGTGACGATATACATTGTACATGTGTCAAAATATCGTTAGCAGTACCGAATTCATCAATAAGCATCGACCTCAGAAGGGAGTAAAAAATTGAACGATGAGTGCCGATCTCAACGGTGAGTGCTAAATTCAACGGTGGGCATCGAACTCAGCAATGAGTAAAAAAAAACTCAACAGTGAGTACCGGACTCAGCAGTGGGTACTGAACTTAATAATAAGTACCAAACTCAACAGTGAGTACCCGACTCAGCAATGAGTACTGAACTTAACAATAAGTACCAAACTCAACGGTGAGTACCCGACTCAGCAATAAGTACTGAACTTAACAATAAGTACCAAACTCAACGGTGACTACCCGACTCAGCAATGAGTACTAAACTCAACGGTGAGTACCCGACTCAGCAATGAGTACTGAACTTGACAATGAGTACCAAACTCAACAATGATTACCGAACTCAACAATGAGTACCTAAGTGATCGGTGTATGCCGAAGTTGAAAGTGAGTATCGAACTTCACTCACTTGCAAGTTTTCTGCGTAGATTCAATTTTACAGATTTGATTAGATTGAATTCACTTGAATACTTCTAAGATCAATTTCTACGCCAGCTGGTTGCATATTAGCTGCTGCCACAATTTAGGGTTCAAGCTAATATAGTAAGCAGATGAAAAGCGAATATATTAGATCAAGTTCGAAAACTCATTCACTTAGTGCTAGGCGAATTTTTCATTGAAATAATGGTGAGAATTTACCATTCAGCAATGAATATGGGATCTTCTTCAATGAAGCACACAAATTCACTATGAATTTCTTCTGCAGAAATGTGAATTTTTTTGTACGTTGCGTCGAAAATTTTCGTCATTTTATATCGAAAAATATGGCAATTTTTATATCTCAAAGCTGAAAAAATACACCGACTTATTTTTTGAATTTCACCAATGAATTAAGCTTATGACAATTATTTCTAATGTGGCCATTTTAAATTTAATTCGTTAGTAAAATTTAGAAAATGCATAAAAATTCTGTGAAGAATTTTTCCGTCGGTAAGACATGAAATTCATCGTATTTCTAAAATAGGACAACGCCAAATACCGATTAATTTCTATAGGAGATGTGCACTGATGGCATTTTAAATCCGCCAGTGATTGTCCAACTTTCCTAAAAAAGAACAAAAAATTCAATCAGCCAAAAAGGAGAGAAGCTATCATTAGTTTATATTATTTCATTATTATTTTCATAAATCATTACGGTTCGAAGTCTAATTCACGCTCTCAATCCAACACTCATATATTGCATATTTTACGCTTACATTCAACATGAAACGATCATTCCATAGGAAAAGTTCATTTGCCTTAACGTTGTCTAGCATCGAAATGTCATAGAAAGATCTTCTTGATTAGCAATTTAGAAACTTATTTTCTTTATTTCATTTAGAAACTAGTATCACAAAACTGTCACTTAATGCCTAATAAAAAACGGAAAAATTGATAAAAAGAGTGACCGGCAGGAATAATTAAACAAATGCCAATCAAAATTGGTAAATATTAGGAATTATATGATCATAAATAAAACCTAAGGTCTGTAGAATTGAGAACTTATCTAGGGAGATTTCTTGAAAATTCATGCATCGTTAAGGAAGTTGCAGAAGAATAAGAGAGCTACGGAAGCATGAGGCAAAAGAGATGAATGGTGAATTTGCGTTGAGGTGACTGACGATTTCTAAAATTCAAGAACAAAATGTGCCAAAATAATTTAGTAGTTGGAAATAAAATATTTGCAAATTTTCAAATATATTATCGAAAGTGATTTCGTTTATATTTTCGCTATCCTTTTAGAGAATTTCCTTAACAGTTAAACATGAAAAATGTACTAGGGAGCGGATTTCTTTGTTAGGATTTAACACTTTGTTTTCAACCTGCTTCATAATAATATCACTCTTCACAATGAGCTTACAAATAGATAAATTTTCGATTTCTAAAGACGATAGAGATGATGACTGCTTATCAAGACATGTTTCAATTCATCTCAGGATGTGCTGAAACAGGTCATTGATAAGTAGATATATGTTAGAAAGGCAAGGGCTAGATAGATCTATGGCAGAATCAGATCATTAGAAATAAAAAATATAAATAAACTGGTATTAATCGTTAATAAAAATTTGCCAAATCATAAATGATAAGACAATGATTACATAAATGCTCAGTTAATGACGTCATTGCAGATGATACACACAAGGTGATAATCATTATATGCAAATTTAGCATTAATATATGCAAATTTCTAGCGGTGGAAAAAAATGCGCTGATATTTTCTCATATTAAAATAAGCTAAATAAAACTTAATCGCTTCTTAATCAGCATTCTCAGGATTGATTCAAGCCTAGAAATTTACTAAGTCTATGCTTTTGCTAATATATGTACACCTAGACCTTTAAAGTATCATCAATTATAGAAGATCAAAGACTTTAAAATCCATAATAATAAGACAGCATATAAGCGCTTATGCATGCATTAATAAAAAATAAAAAATAAAGCTGAACTTAAAAATGCCTCACAAAAACAACATGCTCATAGATATAACAGAAAAATAAATGAGAACTAACAAGCTGTGCAAAACCAACGCATAAAGATGTATAACTTAACAAATCAATGCAAAAGTATAACACGCTCCTTTGCTATCTTTTAAATTCCACATGAATGATAACGAAGAAATGTGTTACAATAATACATTCTATCGTTAGGCTTTACATTTTTTTTTTTGCTGGCTTTGATACGCAAAGTGTCTTCGCAAAACGAAATTTGTGCTGGTGAAAATACATCAGAGCATGCTTCGCCTTCTACAGTTAATCGCTTTCCTCCTTCCCTTCCAACTTTATGGGATGACAGAATTTTGGGAAACAATTCCCTTCAGTGGGGTATTTTACTGATAATCAATACAAATTGGTGATGAGCGAAATTTGCATTTATTGAAATGAGAAAAAATTTGCATAAAATATTTTTAGAAATTTGCATAAAAATACTTTTTCCTAGGAAAAATCAACTGTTTGTGTGTTTAAAACGTCAAATGTAAATCTCTCAATATACAGTTACTAATCATAACTTTTGATAATATCAGTGAAGGAAATAATAGGTTAATCGTTATCATTCGAAGAAAAAATAAACCTATTTAAGACATAATACCTGCTACAAGTTAGTACCTATTTAAACCATACAGGATGAAAAAAATCCCTAAGCGAACTACTTAGGTAAACTAGTATGAACTGCTAAAATGGTGCTGGCATCAATAAAGGATTAAGTATTGCCGTAGATTTAGAGAAAAAATAATGAAAAAAAAAGTAGTGAACATATCTTTCCTTTGTCATTCTCAACAAAGAAAGTCTACTTTTTGGTTGAAAGATTATGAAAGCAACAATATATAACCCGATGACATATATCAGTGAGGTGGAAAAATCGAAAAAAAATCCCCCAAAAATTGTTCCAATCCATCGAATTTCAATTTTTAATAATTTCCAACAAGAAAAGATCTTCGATCGTTGCAAAAGTAGCTTTCCGGTAGAGAAATTATGCGAATATTTCAATTCGCTTATAATTTTTCATTTATTTCTCATACTTCGGTAAAAATTTGCGGTTTTTTTTTTTGGTAGGAAAGGGAGGAGGGAAATTTTCATTTTCCTATAAAACAATTGCTATCCTATTTAGTCAACACGATAGAATAATTAATTCACATAAAAGAAAGGGATGATTTCTAATAAAAGCACTGCATTGATTGTATTCTTGATAAACTAATAATAGCACAAAGATCCTTAGAAAGTCGAATAAAGCGATAAGTTACATATATAAATTAAGAAAAAAAATTCATCGAATAGAAATCGACAATAAAAAAATTACTAACCAAGAAGTTGTTGTAGTAACAATTGTTGATGTTGATCATCGACTGCAGAATGCTTGCGAGATTCGGGATCTGAAATTGCAATATTCGTAGAATTTTCAATTATACTTCGCAATTGACAAAACTTTTTTACGTGGACGACCTGCATGTTCGGCATGGCTGAAACGGTAAAGTGCTTTATTATCGTACAAGCGATCAAAGTTCGATTCCTCCCAATATAAGTTGCAAAAAACACTATTTCGCATGCGATAAATTGATCGTCGCATCAAAATCCTCGACTATTTCTATGAGAAATCTATGAGAAACACGTCTTACAAGAAACGAGAAAAAGACCTTTGAGTACAAAACATTTTGAAAAAAAACGATAGCAGCAGATTTAGAGGGATTTTCGAAAATTATACGCAATTTTTACACAATTATTCCATATATATTTCAATATGATCATAGATTCACGTAATTATCGTATAAACAATTACTCTCAAACATTTAGTTAAGTCAACAATACATATCAAAGTGTTGAAAACGTTTTGGTAAGTTAAAGCGAGCAAAGATAATCGAAAACAAAGATAATGTGTGGCATATCACACTGAAATACGTTTGTTTTTATCTTTTTTTGGAAATCATGCAATGTAAGTGAGGAATTCGAAAAAAACGTCGCCGCAGTGTAGCTATAAATTGTTTCGGCCTATTACTAGACAATAATGTGACATCACAACTGCAATTCACTTGAAAATCCCCTATTAATATGTCAACCTACGATTCACACTTTTTTCGAAATATTATTGAACATGAAAATTCAATTCATGCTCGCCTGAAAGAATCTGAAATATTGGAGTCCATGAGTCGTATATTAGCTATATTTCTATACATCGAAAAGTCCTATATATGACAGTCTAAGTCATCATCAACATACTTGAGAATTGAAAAATATTTTTTTATAGGGGCATTATTTCGATATTTCGATACTTTAGCTAAGTAAAATTAGCAAAATCGATAGATATCGAATAAAATTATAAAAATTTTATGGCGCATTCAGCTTTTTACTTAATATATTACATATCTTTTTATATTATATATTTTTGTTTATGCTTTATATTATACTTTATATTATATATTTCCACCGATTTTTCAAAAGTACCGAGTAAGTCGTGTGGTAGGAAAAAAAAACGAAAAAAAACTACTAGGGATAAGCCTATATCGGTATGTCAGTTCACATAAAACAATTACAACAAATAGACAATCAACAAGTCAGAAAGCCTTAAAACATATTACGTGATGCTATCCAACTATCGTCTGCAGTCCAATGAAGAGAGGGTAATGCCCTTTTCCAGGAAAACTTAAAAACATTCCTAGCAGGAAATCCTTTTTGAATAGAATTTTTTCAGTATAGGACCCATCCCCCTGCCCTCCTTTCTTCGTCTCTTTGAAACATGAGGAAAATGCACGATTAGATCTTTTTAATCAAGGAAACATGCAGAGATATTATATATAAAGAATAGGCTAATCGATAGATATATTCACTCCAGATGAAATTTACTCGTCGATTGCAATAAAAACTAACCAAGATCGGAAGAGCTGTCAAAGGAGGCTAGTCGATAGACAACTTTAGCGCAAGGCACACCATTCCCGGCGGGTACCGCTTCCAACTTCCGACGCATAGCAAGATGCTCGGCTGGTTGTGTACCGCCAATTGGTGAAATTTTGCGACCATGTTGTTGACAGGCGGCTGTCATTTGTGGGCTTGCACCTCCACTCACTGCAATAATACACGCACATCTAAACACTGCAATTTCTTCATATATGGTGATTATGCTCATGTGTTTCTAAACTTTGAAGAACATTCTGGTTTTAGTGGTTATATTAAACATTTGCAGAATACTTAGCTTCCGCTGAAGAACCATTGAAGCTCCATCTATGAAATTTGGAGCGAATGATGCAGACTTCCGCTGTCGAAAACTAGAGCTCATCCACAAATTTCGGGAACAACTAAAGTGATCCAAAAGCGCGTAACATTTGCGGTCACTTTATGCCGGTCAGGCCGGAAAAAAAGAAATAAATCAAAGATTTTGCCGAACAGCCAAAACAGCTAAAATATGGATGCAAATTGTATTATTTGTTGAACATTTGCTAAACTGGTTGGACCGAAGAACGGGACTGTAAAGGCACAAATTGCCTCAGCCCCTTTGGTATCCTTTCCAGTTATGTTTCTTTGAACTGGGCTTAGCTGACAATAGCAGGTGCTTTTTAGGACGGAAATTTTGAGGTACTGCATAAAAAACATTTTTCGAGGAAGCTAAGCCAAATGCCCACTTTGATTTTAAGACAAAAACTTGAAAGGAGAAAAAAGAGTACTGACTCACTTAGCAGCTGTTTTAAAATAGGAATAGCTGTCGACCTCAAACTTACACAAAAAACTATACGTTTACATAAAAATACAATAAAAACTTCAAGTTGCACAAAAAACACAAAGAAACTAATACATCAACTTTAAATTCAACATTGCAATTTGCCCATCTCATTGAGACAATGATAAGGAAGATGCAATATAACAGTAAAAATCAATTTGCTGTCTTCAAAGAACGGACCAATATAAAATCCAATTTACAAGTGTGCAGCTTCTAATGTAAGATAGTCTACATTTCATTAGTACCACTTACGTGGAACTTTCGATTAACCTATGTTTTCTCCCCAATTCTTCGATAGAGTCTCTCATTCAAACTTCCCATGAAGCATTTTCAACTTTTATTTGTTGAATATATCTAGTAGCATTTTCATATGATTTGCTTTAGATCGTTGACGTTCGTCGATGCACTTTTTGATAATCGAATATATGTTGACAGTCGGCTATAATGAGCATTACTCGTTAGTGAGATATTTTTGAGGATCCCTCCTACGTCTTCGAAGATATTCAAACATATCGTAATTGTGGCACATTTTCCCCAATATATACAATAAATTTATTTACAATTTCACCCTCGCTCTAATCGGAAAAATTCCCCAAATCGATAGTATTGATGTGTGCATAAGTGCAATTCATTGTCCAGCTATTAGCCTGATGAACGTATGACATCAAATAAAATGCACTTGTAAATACCTCCTTGACGTCATATGTTACAGCGGAATATTTTTGTCCACCTCAGACTTAGACGATAACCATTTTCTTGCTCATTAAAGGTCTGCTATGATTATTGGCATTAAGTGCAAATCAAGCGTGTTGCATTATGTGCTTCCCAGGAACTAACGACATCGAAAATAAAGAATAAAATAAAAACAATCCGAAATGTGGCTATCTGCCGTAGTTCATTGGTTCATCATTCGCTGGGCAAGCGAAATATCGCGGGTTCGCCCCTTCACACTCTACCAGTGAAGATCTCATTGATCATTAGATAATGGTAATCACTTCAGATTTAGTCAGACTAGAGCAATGAACTTAACGGCACACTCAAAGAACAATGAAATATCAATTAGCTTATCTGTTTTGATTTTATGCGCATTTGATGATAATGAAAGTTTTAAGTAATAAGTTTTCAAAGCGGTCAAAAATAAAGAATTGTGCACTTCAACTTATTTTAATAAGAGCATCAAGACCAGTCGCATAAGGCTCCCATGATCGAAACAACCCAATATAAATATACAATGAGCTAGACTATTACTAAATGAACTCTCTTAAAAATAAGCGCTTAAAATAATTCAGTGCAGCATTTTTTGAAGGCTTCTTTTTAAATTTCAAAAAGAAGAAAAAATTCTGTAAAAAATGATTTAAAAGAAAAAATTCCTAAATTACGATTTATTCGACTAAGGAAAAACAATAACAAGTAAATTAGAGATAATCGAAAGAATGCAGCTCAAATTCTAAGGAGAGAAACGTTTCATCACTTATAATCAATCACCAACAAATCCCCAAGAATCCCCTTATATGATAGAAGGGATCATTGAGCACTAACACGGAAAAGGAAACTGTGAATTCAATGTGAATTGACGCTAGAATAAAATAGAAAAATTGATTCATTTCAAGTCAATCTATTTCTTTATTCATATGATAGCCACGAATTCTTATCGCACTCAAAAGAAACCGTTGCAGCAGTGAGGAATTGGAGGCATCGATATCGTTCGCTCCCTTTCAATGTGTGCCTCTTCACCGAGCAAAAAAAAAGGAAAGTAGTTATGTACTCAAATAAATTTAATCAATACAAACTTCCCTCGTTCACTAGTTGAAACTACGGCAGACACAGACAAACAGACAAGCAGACATGCGTACACATAATTTTGATACCGATCCGACATATAGACATGCAGACAGACATATGCATATACGCTAATATTCAATAAAAGCAAGTTAGATGTTAGCATAATGAATTTCTACATCGAATGGCCTGGGAACATATAAAATGAGATTTGTTCAACCGAAAAGCACAATTTAAGCATTCATAGAAAGGGCCGAAAATGTTTGCGAAAAGAAATCATTCCCATTTTTTCCCCAAAGAAGATTCGTTTCTTGATATTTTCTTCAATAATTTTTTTTTTGAAATTTGCATAAAAACCTTATCAGTCAACATATCGAAAGTATTTCAATAGCGTATTTTCTATATACTGCACAGAGAAGTAGGACTTGTATATGAGCTTCAATTCTTACTTCATTATGAGCAGGCAAGCAACAACGCACAAGACAGATGTCTGTCAACAATCAAAGACAGCTTGCTTCAAGTAGAACTTCCCCCAACTATTACGATCTCAACTTTTAATAGGCCTTCAAATAGTGCAAAAGTTAAATTCGCGTATGACCTCAAGTATGTCGCGATTGCTCAAATTGGACTTACCAGTTGAATTGAAGCAAACACCACCATCACCAGCCGAACGTCTTGAGCGGCGTTCGATGTCGTCGCCATGCCGCCGCACACCGCAGCATAGCCAATTTGCGGCACGTGAAAACGCCGTCGTGCTATGCTGAAATCAAAATTTTCATTACTTTTTTTTCGATAAACTTTTCAACAAAAAACACAATAATTTCGAATAAACAAATATTAATACTAGAATTAAGCCGCCAAATAAAAATTATTAAAAAAACATAATAAAGGAATTAGCAATAAATGATAATAAACGAATAAATGAACAATAAATATAAATAAACGAATAAATGATAAATAAAGTAAATAAGCAAACAAATAATAAATAAATAAATAAATCAATAAATAAATAAGGGAAATCAAATCAAGAAAGCAACGGTATTTGTTCATCATTTCGAAACATTGTCGTGAAAAAAAAAGAGAAGAACGTATGAATCAAGCGGATGTTATGACGCCATCTTAAGTACAACAGGATGGCGTAACTTTTTCTCGTTAATCACTAGAAACAATGTATGCTTAATAGAATCTTTTTTAAAACGAAAACCATGGCAGTTATTAACGCCTAGATGTTCAACAATTATTCGAACAGGTAATAAAATAACCAATAACCTTGAAAGAGTAATTAATATTGGATATATGCAGGTCATGTGCAAGATTCTATAAAAATCATAGAAAAAAAACTAAGTAATATCCGTTCAAAAAAAGGCAAGCAATTAATTTTTTTTAAAATCACCATTCTAATAAGCATCAGAGAAGTTGTAATGATAGATGCTCTTATAAATCCACTGAAGAATTTTACAAGACATCGGTAAATAGCAAAGGAGATGAAAAAATAATCATATTTTAACTGATTCGACCGTTGAAAATCTAATCGAAATATGATGCAATATAAAAGATTTTTTGGCATCTTTGAAATTCAACTGAAAATATGGCACTAGCAATCAGTCAAGTTGTGCTGTACAAAACACACAAAAAATTTTTTACCTACTACAGTTTCAGCAGTTTTTCAATCGAAACTGTCGCACAGCCATAAAAAAACAGAGGACTAACGTTGCCGGATGGAAAGCGGCGCTGATTCAGTATGTAGAAAGGATATGCGCTTTTATAGAAACCGGCAATTTCGATCAACCGTTATTGTGAGCGAATAAGAATGAGTAAAAAATAAACAACAATTCGCAATCGTTTCATGTTTAGAACGTTTAGAATCATATACATTTAGAACAAACTCTCCGATGCATTTATTCATAGGTGAAATGTCTCAAACTTTAAGATATGCCTGAAATATTTTTGCCCTTAAAGTTTAAAGTACGCCTGATTTATTTCCACCCTTTCATACCGATAGTACCTCCATTCCACTGATATGACATTTGCCTACGATTCTTAGTTTATCTTATTTCCTTATATCTGCTCACTAGCAATGCGGTAATACATTGATTTATATAAACAAATTTCAGCGTAGTGCGTGCAGTGTTGAATTTTTCCCCACATTTACCAGCCGATTTCCTGCGATATAGATGGGTAAGCTTTTCGATTGCTTTGCATTTCTACACGTTCTAACCCATCATTGATCCTTCATTGGGTACTCAGAATTAATAGATTTCTGCGCAGAATTCCCCCTGTTATAGACAATTTCAAAGAATAAATAAATAAATAAATAAATTTCTTCACACTTTCTTTCTCAATATTATGTTGACTAAAGATTACACTACTAATGCATTAGTATTTTGATCGAATAGACGACCTCCACCATTCGCAGCATCAATTTGAAAAATTTGCATTTCCTATTTCTGCGGTAACAAAATGAATGGAAAATTTATAAAAATTGATTGAATAAATAAATANAAAAAAATAAAGTATTCCCTCAAAGTTCCAAAAAAAGAATATATAATTTTCAATCGATTGTTTATCATGAGGAATAAAAATTTGAAAAAAAATTTTATATCGTTAAGAATAAAATTAAAAAGTTAGCTAACGTTTGAATTGTAAATTAGTATTCCACAAATGGAGAAGACTGAAGAAGAGAGCTTAAAGTAGTGGGGCGCCGATCAATGCCACATTGAATAGACTAGGACAAGCGGCCCAACGAGATAGCAACCAAGCATCACAAAATATACTCATTGAATGTCGATAATTCGCACATACAACAACTTACCTAATAAATACAACTTACCTATAGGTCAAGGTCAAGGATTTCTTAGCGCATTAGTACCACTTACTTACCCAAAAACTCACCTACCCAAAAAAAAATGAAAATTTTAAACAACAGTAAACATCAAACATTTCCATAACGATCTCAATGTTGCAATAATGTTTAAAACATTCTCTCTAGAGAAACAAATAAAAAACCTAGTCATGTCGATGCTCTTTCATGTTCTCTAGAGGAATTTTTTTTTTCTAAACATCTAGAAATTAATATAGATTAATGCTCATAGTTATATGCAAAAGAGATGTTTATGTGACGTAATTTTAAATGGAAAAATGTTCGAAACTGAGAAGAGAAAAGGAAAAAAAAATTTTTAATGTCCATTTTCATAGTTTTAGCGCCAAAAAATGCGTATTTTCTTTTCAATTTTAACAGTGACAAAAAATGCGTTCAAAAAGAAGAGATATTCTCACAAGACACTGAAAAAAAAAATCTTTCTTTGGGCATGAAAATATCCACCTACGTGCAAGCCAGGCAAACTTATTAAAATGATAGACGAGATGCTCCTTTCTGCTTACCTTGAAGGGACGCTCCCTTCTGCATGGCTTAATGAGTCGATGCAAAAACTACATCATTTGGAATATTTCCTACGATCAACTCGAACATAATTCACGCCTCTTCAAGTTAGAAACTTAAGTTTTTCACCTCAGTTTAAAAAAATGTTAAATGGAAATGCCTTCTTCTATTAGATCTACTAGATATTAATTCTATTAGAATAGCATTCTTAAGAGTTGGTTATAATCATCTCAGATAGTCCATTTCTTGAAAAATGACAAAGCTAGAGTAAGTGAAAAATCGATTTTCCAAATGGGAAAAACAAAAAAAAAACAAGTCCAACTTTTTCTCGAGCATAGCTGCGACGCTACACTCCATTAGCCATACTTATATTAACCAATGGAGCGGAAAATCAATGGATGTGGAGAAATTTTTGCGACAACGAAACATTATTTTTATTATGCGCGATGAACGTCGAATGGAATATTTCTTTGGCTGATTGAAATTTCAGGAATCATTTCGAAATTGAGGGAAAATATCGAAAGTTGCAACAGAATAAATTTCAAAAAATCTCAGTGTTTAGTTAATATAAACGAATAAATAAAGAAATGAGTAAATAAGTAAACAAACAAATAAAAAATAAATAAATAGCATATACATATATAATTAAATAAATAAATAAATAAATAAATAAATAAACATCGCAAGCACACTATTACGTAAGAAAGGAAGATAGAAACAGTGAACGAAAAAAATTCGAGATACGAAATATTTGAGGCGAAATGCTCCGAACAATTGAACAACAACAAATCGACAAGAAAATTGCTTATATTGAGCACTCTTGTTGATTTCTTTTTCATTTTGTGTTGCATTCTTCAATTGCATTCTCAACGTTTAGTTGGCATTCTTTTTCGCACAAAAAAAATTTATAGATAGAAATTGGATTTTTGCAAAGAAATATTCTAGAATCTATGAGGCAAAAAAAGAGTTTAAAGGCAAGCAAAACTACTCCTCAACGTGTTCGTTTTATAAAAGATTAGATCAATGATAACACTGATATGAATTGAATTGAATTGGATTGAGTTGAACCGAATTAAATTAGATTAAATTAAATTAAATCATATTATATTATATTATATTATATAGAAAGCCCTTGATGCGCATATATTTAACGACACAATCGTAGAACGTGATGGTTGCGTCAAATTTAAAAAAATCAACGAGAATCATTGAATGGCTCATAATAAAAGAACGTGTAAATGTATAATTGAAGTTAACTAGCAACATAATTGGAGTGATAATAATGTAACGAAAAAGAGTAAAATGCAAAGTTTTCCGGATTTAATACGTAAAAAATAAGGCACTTTTCCGGAGTCCAAATGAGCGTTCTTCATAGATCTATAAAAATTCATACAGGATTTAGAAATTACATCTGCAATACTTGCTAAATTATAATGGGATCAAAGAACATCATTCCAATATCATACTATGGTCCTCATTAATCTCTGATGCCTTTCAGATGCCTTGGGGATTGAGCTTGCGGGTCTGTCGCTATCTTAACCAATCTGTTTTGAGCGTAAAGACACACGTTCATATTGATATTAGCAATTGAATTAAACTGTAGTAAATTGAATTGAATTATATTATATCAGAAATATATGGAATGGACATCCGCTTACTTACTTGTTTACTTACTTTTTATTGAATTTACTAAATAGGAGAATGGAAAGTTTATTTCTAAGAAATACTACTGAAGACTATCACTTGACATGTTTGCATATATGAAGGCAGATCACAACATCTATATATGATACAAAATTAGATGAAAAGATGAAAAAACGCCTAAAGATTAAGTCGGAAACAGAAAATTATAGAATAAAAGCGAAAATCACCCTTAAAAAAGAACCATTTGTGTTAATGTTGTTTTAAAATTGGCACTGAATTTGCAATCACAAAGCTGCTGCTAGAAGATATTCGGAATAGAAAAAAAAAAGTGAAAAAATACATCATAAAAGAACGGCATAGTTCAGAAAACGTGGTGCTATATTATAGCATAAACTTAGCATATTTTTGAATAATATAAAATATTTTAGTAAGTGCTGAAAATACCACTGAATATATAATAATAAAAAATAAAAAATATCGCTATATATAAAATTAAATTGCGTTATATTTTCATATAACAAAGTGATGGACGTCTCGCTAAATCCATAAAACTATAAATTCCACTTTTTTTAACAATACGATAGTCAACAATTGGTAAGAAAAATTATCCGGCATTTAGCAATTTAAATGATTTAAATCCACAAAATGGATTGACTTTCATATGAAAACAATTCATGGAAATGCTCGAATTCATCAATCATTGACAAAGAAACAGTGGCAAATATGCGATAAAAATTTGGAGCATTTTAGAGCTTACAAATTTTAAAAAAAGAGAAAAATTTTTGCAATCGAATGAAGTTGTGATTTTTCGACGAACGCAGAAAGAGGTTCTCAATGGCATTTTCTAGGGGATAAGAAAGAAAGAAATTTCGGCGCTCGAGCAACATTCTTAGATATCTTAGATATTCTTAGATATATTTGCATGAAATCGAGAAGAGAATATGTTGAAAGCGTTCAACAAAGGGAAATCCGTTGAGTTGATTGATGTCCATTTGATATAAAATGCTGCATAGTGGACGATTTTACTATCACATCTGAGGGGTGAAATAAGAAAAGCGCTTCTTTTTTAGTCGTATGAAATGCCAAGAAAAATGAGGTGCTAACATTTACATCAAAATACTATCATAAAAAATCACGACATAGTAAAATTTTCGACTAGAATCATAATAAACCTAGTGAATTTGAAAAGGAAAATTCATTCTCATGAGAAATGGATTCCAATTACTACAGAAATCATCTTCAGCTCGATAGTCACTAACAATAAGCTAACAGAAAATAGAGAACAACTGCTTTTAAGTAAATACGGCCTCATATATTAAACACAAAGGGGGAACAACTAGAATTAGAAACAATCACAAGGAGAATATGCGTGAACAGTCATCTTATGTTCTATTCTTTGATTGATTTCATATTTCACCCCTCTTGTGTTTTCAGTGGTTTCCATTTCGGGCGTAATTTATCTTTGAATACTTTTTTTTTTGCGCATTCCACTCATTTGAAAAACCTGTTTCACAAGTTGACAAATAATAAAAAATAAAAAATAAACTGTACAAAATTTTCGACAGTTAAAATATTAGCTAAACTTCTACGAATGTATATAAAATTGCAATACGCTGATGCCTAACTATTCGTATTTACTGCAAAATGAAACGTAAGTTAAATATTCTTTCAGCAATCTTCCATATATAAAGTTTTTTTTTGGATGTGAAATGAAAATTTGTCTGATGTAAAAAAAGAAGCAAATATTTTCATGTATAAATTTCTATAAATTATTTCAAAGTTGAAAACGATTTAGACATTATTTTCTCGCATATATTATGTTCATAAAGTTTGATGGCTCTATCCTCAACATTTCCGGAGTTTAAATGAGGCAGATAGACACAGATATAACGTACACACGCACAAGTATGATCTTCTCATATAGCACTTTTGCATAGTGAAGCTGCAAAAGCGCATGAAAAAAAAAAACGCCTATTTATTAAAGGCTTGTTCATCGTTTGGTTCGCTTAAAACATCAACTTTATACGTCCTACTTTATTATTTTTTGATTATTTATGAAAGCGGTCGGTTTGGTGAGTGGAACAACATAAGCGAGCGTATTATGTCAACTCATCGGGCATATTCTTACACCTATTTTAATCACTTTATTTCCGGTGTATTATACAAAGTAGTTTGTTTATCACATTCTATGATCGTTAATATTTTATTAACTTCTATGATGTAAATCATATATTCCCTTAAATTTGTAAATATTAACTTATTATTTCATATATTTTATTAGTGGATTCGTTATCTCATTTCAATCATTCAATAATGCGAACGAATAAAGTAAAAATACTCGGTACTCAGGTAGAAAACTCATAGATAAAATGTATGAGAAAAAGATTGGAAAATTTTTCATCTCAGAACAGATAAAAAAGAAAACAATAAGAAATATTCCACCGAAAAAATTTCGGTTAGAAAAATAGAAAATAATAAACTGAAAAAAAACTAAAAAAAGAGCAATGCTAAGAAATTCAAAAAAAAAAATTTAAAAAAAAGCAGTAAGAATTGGTGGAATCCGATTGAGATCTCACAAAAGGTATTTCATAGGTCGGCTTCTAGCATGAAATGCGAATAATTGAGGCCGTTAGGTCATAAAATACCTTACGAAAATTGGTACATAAAGCGCTGCACTATGTAGTTAGTGATTCCGCCCGAAATTGCGCAGCTATATATAGTGCAAAACTGAACGCAATCAACCGATTAGCTAAGAGAAATTGGGAGGTAGCCAAGTAAGTTAGAGAGGGCATAGCACCCCGACCTTATTTTTTGAAAGCATAAATATACATGTATCACCTATACACATCAATACGGGGGGGGGGGGGGGGGGGAGGGTTATCCTTGAATCTTAACATCCTCTGAATTAACTGCTCACTAATTTCGATGAAAATATTCAATTCAGTAAGCGTTTTGTTAATCTACTAGTGATCGCTTTCATATAACTGACATGAATTTTATGATCTAACATCTTATTCTAGTGACCCGCTAAAAAGCGACATTAGGTGATTCATTTTCCGCGCAGGAAAGTTGCAAAACAGCCAGTTTTCAGGTTAGTCAATAACTTCTCTTCAAAATTTCTGACTTCCTGCGCGCAAATCCTGAACTTTTCTGGATAATCCCCGAATTAAGAGAAGATGAGAGAGCGGGTGGGAGGGGGAGGGGACGGAAGAGTAATGCCGCTATGAGGTATTAACCAATTTCAACAAAACAGCAGCAAATTTTCGTTGTATTGCTCAACAGTCAATACTTTCAAAATCCTTCACGTTATTTGTTTATTCGAGACATTTTCGTGCCACTTTTAATGTAAACAACTCGCTGGCCACATAGAATTATTTCCGGTCAATAAGTTCAAAACGAATCATCGCATATCGCATATACGAAGCAAGATCGCATGTGAAAACAACAGATTCGCATGCGAATTATTGAAATTCGAAGGAGAAAATGATGCCGCACTATTGAATTAAGTTTTTAGTTTCAAAATATTCAAAAGAGTCCATTTCTGATGTGTTTTTATTTAAATTGATCAAACAACACTCAAAATATGAGAAAGGAAACAATTCGTTTCAATAAAGTAAAAGTGGAAAAAAGCGCAATTTAGTGGGAAATATAGATGATAAAAAATTCCCAACAATTTCAACTCATTGTAACAGAAGCGGTTCATGAAAAAAGCATTTTTACACAGTAGAAAATTAGAAACAACTGCAACTAAATAATTTATCAACTGTTGAAAATTCGACTATCTCTACATATTAGGAATGAATAAAATGTAGTGAAATTGATGAAATTATGAAGAACAAATTTGAAAACTTCTTAATTCAAACTGCTTCCGATCAATCAAGTAACTATATTCAAAGTTTGACTGACCGGAAGTTGCTTGACTTCTGAAAAAATGATCTCATTGTAGAACCCATAGAAAACTGTTTCTCTATGAAAGGAGTGAGAAAAAAATGCTCTGAAAAGTTGTTTTATGCAACAAACGATCGCAACCTTTTTACCGGTGTGTTCTATGATATATATCGATTGTAATCGCTTAAATGCACATATCTATTGTGAGAATATAAACTTTTCATTCCATTTTAATTCAACAAATACGAGCAAAAAAAAAAAAATCGGTCTTCCAAATGAAATTCTGATATTTCATGTGTGGTAAAAAAAAAAGAAAAAAAGACGAAAACTCTTAGAAAAAAAGAGCGCCATTATAGCGCTATATTAGAAAAAAAGAAATAAAGAGTAAACATCTTCAAATGAGTTATGTATGCTCACTCGTGATCTCATACGCTTAGAATTGTTTACGCTATAAAAGAAACAAATCGAAATGTGTTGCCGTCGGTGTTCGTTTCACCTTTTTTTTATTTCGTTTTGAAAAGCGACGACGCATAACAAATGAAACTGCATCAATCTCCACAGAATTTATCTTTCCGCTTAAAGTGATCCATACTTGAGAGACTTCCTATCGATGCATTCATAATGCCTCTAGGGGAGATAAATAAATTTTTTTCTTTTATTTTTGCGAGTATCGAATCTTAAAAGTAGTCAATACAAAGTTACAACTGTTAAAAGGAAATGAATTCACGAAAAAACAATATTATCGACGAACTGTGGAAAATATTTTGGGAAAGATCACATTATTCTTGCTATGAATAAAAGAAATCGCCACAAATGAAATGGTTTATATGAAAATCATTTCTAGCATTTTCAATCATTGATTAAAGATCTACATTCCCTTGAATAACCGTTTTATTTTCGAAGTTTTTTTTTTCTTCTGGAAGAGAATTTTCGGCGGTAACAGTTACATCGACCGAATAAGATTTCATTCCATTGTAGATATTGACTTCTGAGTGTAATATGATTGCAATCAAATAATTTCAAAAATATGGGATGATCCATCACTCGTATACATTCGCTAAGAATAAAAGTTTAGATCGCAATCGAATATTTAGAAAAAAAAACAATCAAAAATTGTTTATTTTTGACTAAAATTGAAATTCATTTCAAATAAAGAAAACAGATCCCGTATTTCAGCCAACAGAAAAAAACGAGCAAAATTTTGATTTGAAAATTTGAAGTACTATCAAAAAAAAACTATACTTCAAAAGGATAATAAGGTAAGTTGTTTGAGCTGCTCAATTTTGCTTTATTTGAACTTTTCGAAGGAAAAAACCCTTAAATAAAAAAAAAAGAAGATAATCGTAGGGAAATGTTGACATTGCAAGCGCGGAAAAATAATCCAAAAAGTCATCAATTTGATGGCCTATAGGCGATTAGAGTAAGGGGAATGGGAGTAGGAGGATTTAGAAATTCCTGAAAAGCGCACGCCATTTCTGTTAACATTCGAGTGGAATACCACCCATGTTAGAAGATCAAAGTGGAGGAGAGGAGTGGGAGCTTCTGATCTCAAATATCTTCCTATTCAATGAAATGGGATGTAAATAAAGGCATGAGCAACATATAGAATTCACTTAGAAAGTCCAAGTTATAGCTTTATTTTTTACCGTTCGTTATTAGTTCTTTTAATTTTCTACTGCTACGCCAACCAACAAAGTTTCTAAGCACATAGTTTGAAGTAAATCAAATGTGAGCGTACAGCAGCACGTAAGTACTAACGATAAATACTGTATGCGGCATATATATATATATATATATATATATATATTATATATACAGGTATACGATATATGCTAGATACGGTGCATAATCGAAGTAAAAATGTGCAAATGTAGTTAATTAATTTATGAAAAATGGAAATTCATTCAATTGCAGCATAAGAGGATTTTTTTTTGAAGAAAAGAATTTCCGAAAAAAAAAATTCAGAATTAGTTTTTCGAGCATTCGCCCTTACGAATAAATTTTTAAGCGAATTTGAGCGAAAATCTCGATGCATGAATGAATGAAGCGTATGCTTAAAGCAATAAGTAGCTTCTTCGTATTCGCTCATATGTGTCTCTATGACAACTGCCAAAGTGCCATCCGTACATGCAATTCGTATCGTTATTTCATTTCGTATAAGCGAACCGCGAAGTGCGCAATTTTTTTGTCAATATATTCTTCTTACGATTTAGCTTTATGCTCAAAAATATAACACTCTCGATGATTAAATGAATGTCATACTTGGCGAAAGGAACGTCCTCAAATAGAATATGAGAATGAATGGAGGGGAGGAGTGGGGGAAGCCTTCTAAAATATTAATTTTAAACTACTGCGATTCGTTATTTCCGGAGTAAAAATAAACAACTTCAAGTAAAAAGTAAGGTAGCATAAGAATGAAGCAGAATAGTGTAAAAAATTTGGCAATGAATGAAACAATCATAGGCTCATAAATTGAATTCCGCATTTGGCTAATGTGAGTAATGAACTTCTCTAATTTTATCTTTTTTTTTACTCCCCGAATGATAGAATTTTCTGATGAAAAATAATATGCTTCATAAGAAAATTTTTTAATAGAAAATAGAATATACGCCCAAGACTATCCACTAGTTTCAATCTTTTAAACCATGAAAGCTATTGCGATGAAGTTTCATGAATTTACAATTTCAGGTAAGTGGAAGACTTCTCAATTCCAATGCAAATAATCATTCTTGTTACAAATTATTCATAAATAAAAATGCAAAAGAAATAATCAATTAATTACTGGTTGCTCAATGCGCTCAAAATGGTTATTTATAAATTCTAAGGATTGTACAACCGGTCGGTCATCTTGAGGAGAAGCACATAAGAATCAATCTTGCATTATTCTTTGAACAACGACTAGCAGATGAAGTGGTAATTGTACTGCCAACCGGGTGGTGTTAATCACCCCAGAAATGTGATCATATGATCGTGATAGCACCAAAAAGCTTTGCCAGCAAAGAGATGACTAGCAAGTCATTAGTAGCCTAGCCAAGTTACCGGAAGCCTAGCCAGGGATTTTGGCCAAGAGTTTGTTGTAAGCAGCAATTTGTGAGCCTTTTCCAAAACTCAGGCAAGGTTCTTAACAAATTCGAGATTCCCGATAGTTTTGAATAGAATAGATGAGTATGCGTTTGTTGATTTTTTCTCATATAGGTGAAATTCACTTCAAGTTGGTGAATATAAACCTAAAGGCGCGCCTAGCATGCTAATTTTTATTTGTATTACTTATGCAAATGTTTATGCAAATATGCAACATAATATGCAAGTATGCAAAATGTTCAAATTTAAATTAAGTATGAACTGATCTAAAGAAATATAAGTCGTTTTTGAAGGCAAATTTCAATAATCACAGCTGTCACTAAGCATAATGGAAATGAAAAAAAAAGTATTCATATTAACAGCAATACTTTCATGCCGCTAACATTTTATAGCAGTGAAAATTTTTGTTAGGAAATTTAGCAGTTCCTATCGATAATAAACGCAAATATCGATAACAGAGAGATAGGTCAATGCGTCTCTAGGTGTAGGACCAAAGTTACCCACCAAGACAATATATAACAGCTGCCCGAGAGAGGTAAATTTTTCCGTCCTACCAAATTACCCGTATTTCAGGTTTTTTTCTTTCGTATAATCGAAATCTAGTCTAATAGCGGTGAACATACCAAATGGGCAAACCATAACCAATATATTCGTCTAAACCGTCAGTGAGTATTATACCATTGAGATGAAGAAATATTTCACATTCACTTATGCAATTAATGCAAATTTCTCTTACCAATCATTGCAAATAACGAAGCAAAAAATTATTTGGCGAGTTGCCAAACGCAATGTGATCTGTGGTTAAGCAAAAAAAAAGTAATCATGTCGTGTGTAAAAGAAGTATTGAACGAATATGTCTGCGTTAAATAAAAGAACCTATATCATGTGTGTATGACAAATAACATAAACTTTAGACTATGGTCTATGTTATATGTTCGAAAAAAAATAAAATAAAATAAAAATAAAAATAAATAAATAAATAAATAAACAAATTCCATGAAAAAAAAATGGAGGGTGCCAATTTATAAGAAAGTAGTAAAATTAAAAACAGCTGGTAAATTTGCATAATTATTTGACTAAAAGTTAATTAAAACCACTAAATTTGCGTAATTATTTAGCACCATAAACTGATGCAAAAGAAAGCCATTTTCTTCGAAATCATCATATCGCTTCCTTTCAGCTCTTTAGCGCTCGACTAGTTCTCCATTTCGCTATCTCAAGTTATTTGCATATAACATATCGCTAAATGCTTTTAGCTTCCTATTTATATTTTCATGTTTCATTTGCATATTCATAAACAATACAAAGTTATTGCTAATTAAAATTCGTAAGAAAGATTGCAATGACGAAATAGCACTACGTATATAAGGAGTAATATTCATTTAGATTAAGTAAATCTAATTCTAGTAATCGTATTTATAAGAGGCGGCAAGACGAGAAAGGATTCATCAAAAAATATGCTAGTGGAAATACGACTACATAAATTGTAATATTGCAGATATTGCGAAGAATGCGACATTAGTATCAATAAAAAGATAAATATTTAATTGAAACCTTTTCGAATCAACAAAAAAAACACAGCGAATAATTAAAAATAACGAGGATATATGAGAGATCGAAAGATGTAAAAAGATAGATGAGGCTGAGCGTTGTTTATGAGATAAAAGCCAATTAAATTGCGCCATCATATACGCATATGCTAGATATTCATTGCAGCAAAATATTGCATTAAATTTTGTTGTTTCATATTTGTTCGAGGGACTTGTGTGTATTTTTTTATATGAATGAATGTCTGCAGGCATCTGCAGACAAAAACTCGTATATATTTCTCATATCAATGGATGTCTGCAGACATCTACAGACAAAATTTTTGGAGTTGGATGCATTTTCGAACGAAAAAGGAAAGATAAATAAATGAATTGCAATGTTTTGCTTGATTACTAGATTGAAATATTGTTTCATAGCAATCATAGCAAATATTAGATGCTATGGCTCATAGCATGTGTTAGACTTAACAAACAAATGTGTTATAACTCTACCAATCAAACAGGAATAAAGCTAATCGGCTTACATAATAGAATAAATCGATATGCTTATTTTATGGTATGCAGCAGCTCCTTTATCGTTGAGAAAAATGGTGATTATTAGAATTGCTACCTTAGTTAAACCTCAACAATTCCTTAATCCGCCAATCATCAAGAAATTCTCTATTTCCATAGTGCTTCTTTAATTCATTTATTTGATATTCACCCTACTATTTGCCATAAGATTACACGGCTTCCCAACGAAATAATGGAACTCCTGAAGGGAGTTTATAAGGCTTCATATATATATAAAAAAAAAAATTCACATTTTTTTCGAGGTAAAATTGAATTTCTATAAATAAACTGAGCAAATTTGAATTTTCTTCCCCCGATTTTTTATCTTATATAATTCGTTCAATACTACTGAACGAATTTTATAAGCAGATTTATGTTTGATATAATAGTCGAACTAATTTTCCTTTATTCTAATCAATCCTCAAACATAATGATCAAATTTTCATATTTACGATGATTTACTCACTTAATAAACAGTGAAATTAGTTATAGATAGCTATTATTATAGTAATTTTATAAGAAACTTTCCACAAGTTAAATGAGACTAATTGCATGTAGACCAATAGCAACCCTATATTCTAAGATAATATCTCATTTTTTGTTATTTAAAACTTTCATAGACGGGGAATTTTTCAAATTCTAGTTGCATTAATTAATTGCTGGATGCGCACAAATTCAAGAAAAAATTTTTGCGAATATAATCTATAAAATGCATTATAGTGATATCACATCTGCGTGTATATAGGTGTCTTTTTGCTCGTCTATTTGCTAGTCTCAAGCTTAGAAGCATTGACGCATAAGTAATGAAATCTGATTTACACAATGAGTATCATACAATTATTCCTTAATTCACAACTTATAATAATTCAAAAAAAATTCAAACGAAATGACAGACATATTTAAAAATTCAATTAAATTACACATATTTTCCCCAGCTGGACTTATTTTCTTTCAGCCGCAAATTTTGAGAAAACAATATCTTTTACAAAAGATTTATAGATGCAATCAGATCAGCTGAACTATAGAGTGGTTCCATTATTGGATGCATTTTATTTAATTCTTAATTTTCTTGATGGTCCATTAAAATGTTTCCGGTAGAAGCTTCACTAATAATAAACAGAAATATAAATGCAATAAAAATAAAATATGAATAAATTTCGGCTACTCTACAACTATTTCCCCGAATTCTAATAATAAAAACCAATAATATGAAGAAAGAAATGGAATACTGCGAGGATGATTTAGAGAATATTCATTGATGAATGAAATCTTTTTGCATGGAACTCATCGATTTCCGCAAAAAAAAAATTATATATATATATATATATATATGTATATATATGATCAAAGTCATGAAATATAAAAGATCCAGCACAAAAGGAAGGAATCATATCAGCATCGAATTATTAGACGCTAAGACGTATATATATAAAGTCCAGGTCAATTGTAAAAGGTATGAACAGTACAGAGTTCGGGCCGACTGTAAAAGTTAGGAACAGTATGAAGTCCAGGTCACTTGTAAAAGCTATCGTCAAGGAAGTTCAAAATTTCTCTTGCTGAACTAGATTATTTGAAGTTGCCTAAATAATTCAAAACTTATAATAAAGGATGCACAATACACAAATGCATCAATAAGAAGTAACTTCCTTTCGGCGTTATCAGTTCGCTCTCTAGCATTCACCTCTGCGAATGTCACCTTCCTTAACCTAAGATCACGTTAGCATAATATTTCGAATCAAATTTTTACTTTTCCTATAGGTCTATACTATTAGCATTAGAGAACTCATATGGCTCATTCTTTGATGTGCGCATGAACAGAGAAACGTTTCAATGGTGATAAAAAAATTGGCAGCATAAGATTAAAGCAAAGTCAATGCAAACTCAATAAGCTCCCATATTAGAATAATATTACACCGAAAACATAACAGCTGCAAAAATTTTCAACATCTATGCTATCTTCAGTTACAACACTCAAAGTTGTTTCGTTTGCCTAAAAGTGCACAAAACTAATGTATTCATAACTAATAAACTCAAAGACTTATGCCTAATGAAGAAACGCTATAAGCAAGAAGTTTAGCTTTAAAAAAATTGTATATGCTCAGCGTGTTGCAATCTTAAAGCATATATAAGCCAATTAAAAGGTTTAGATTAAAGCAACGGAAAAAAAAGTAGCTAGTGAATTTGAGAATTACATGACTAGAAATTCACCAAACTGGTCAACTTTCTCTAAATATCAATCACTATCAGTCATCATTCCAAAATGTCATAGGTAAATGTCGAAAACGAGTTAGCTTCAAACTTTCAACTTTGATTCTCAATAATGCTGCTCAGAAATGTTCCATTCTTATAAAGCCTTCCATTTTTATATACGTATTTCTGGTATCTATATCAATTGTGAAAGTTTTCTTCATTTTCTGTCTTAGGCCGAGAGCTATTACTAAATTTAACAATTCTTGAAGCGAAATAGATTTCTGTGATAAAACAAGAATAGAGAGATGCAAATAAAACTTCTCATCTTTGGCTTTAATTCCAAAATTTTCTTTTGAATCTGCGTTATACTTTTATTGCCATAAAATTTTTTTTTGTTTTGCTAATCCATTTCAAATTGAAAAATTCCTCTCCAATTTCGAAAGTGGCAGCGATATCGCATTCGAAGTGTCTCATATAAAAATGGAGATACGAGAGGCAAATAGAAAGAACTCGCTCATCACACCACCCTACTAGAAATCGTCGAAGGCATACAATGAATGACATACCCACTAACCAATCTCATGTGAGTACAAATGGATTATTTTCCCCACCAAAACGAGGGTATCACAATGGTTAGAGCAAACGAAACAAAGAAAAAAATCGATAAAAACATCTACTTTATATGTACCAATACAGTATGTGCGATACTTGGAATGATCGACTGAACGAAAAAAAAACATCGACCCGCTCCATTATGAGCACTTTACATATTAGATCGAATCGATCGAATCGACATCATCGATCAAATCGAAAACGTTTGATCAAACAAACAAACAAAAAAATTTGATCATAGCAAGTAAATTTAGAACCTTTAAAGTGAATCAAAAATACATACAAATATATTAGATCAAATAATTTTAGTGACCAAACATTAAGGGTGTTGCAAATCGATTCGTTGCAAAAAATCCCCAATATTCGTTTCTATTTATTAAGAAAATCTTGCAAATTCTAGCTCTCTTATAGGTAGATGACGACATTCATAGTGAGTTCGGTTCGATCGTTTATTTGGGTGATATTCAAGTCGTTGCAATAGGTATACATTTATATGATATTATTCTTTCCTACCTACTGTTTAATTTTCATCACCGCTGAATGAATTCTACTTTCTGTTGACGTAATACGCTTATGTTGGTGCTACTAAAGTAATAAAACAATAAGATTTAATTAGTCAAGTTTTTAGGGAATTGGTGGTATATCGATAAATTTGGTTTTATTTAACTTCCGGTATGCGAGTAATCAATGATTGATTGATTGTAAATGCCGGATATGTGCGAAGAGCACGAATAAGTGATCAAGGCCAATTATAAATACCACTTTTTCGACAGATTGCCTTGATCAAACATCAATTCTCTAGAAAGTTCTAAAGTATAATGATAAGTATAAATTGAAGCAGGTAACTTTTAAATTCAACAAATGAGAGGAAAATAAAGATTTACAACATCTACGATGATGCCATTTTAGCGTTTTATATTTCTAACGTTGATTTCCGCTACATTTGAAAGAACATCGAAATATCTTTGACAAAATATATTTAGCATTTATCATCAAATATCAGAAAAAGGGGTCTGACTCAACTGTCAACAAAAGAGTATCGGAAGTGGAAATTTCGAATATTAATGGCTAGCTAGATCGGGGGTGTGTTTTATATATTGCGTCTAATATACATACATCAATATTTGACGCGTGGAGATCGAACTAAAAACGCAAAGGATATGTGCACTTCAGCCAATTGAACAACATTCCAGCTGAGGTTATGCGCACTTTTTTTTTTCAGTTCTTTGAACGCTCCATTGAAGCGTATCGAAAAACCTCTTGAACAATTTTGCGAAGAAACGATTTAATGAATTTCTATTTTTTACACTTGGAATCGACTCTTTAGGATTTTTCAAATAAAGGAAAATTCATCGCCCTATTCCCTTCCCCATAAGTGCGGGGTAATTCGAGGGGAAAAAGTGAGGTAGGAAATGAGGGAAGAGGATGACTGAAAAGTGAAAACCTACTCATTACTTCCAACAGTTAAAGCACCGGCATAGAAAAAATTGCTGAGATTTGTGCGAACCAGAAACAACAGATGACTGATATCAACACAACCAAAATCACATGACAGCATATTTTCCTAGCAAGTTTTAATCTCTTGCATCAAAGCAAATTAAGGCTAATTTGACATTTACAACTAGGATATGTATGTCAGGATGCAATTGGTTATTAATAAGGAGTGAAGAAACGATTTAAGCATCAACAGAGACCACATGGTGAAACGTAAGAGCAAAGAGAAAAAAATAGTTCATTTAAGGCGCTGCAATAACGTCACACAAAAATCTCTATAAGCAAGAAGCAGCTGTGCTCACCAATAATAATACAGAGAGATTTTTAAAGCGATATTGCGCTATTTTCCTGCGTAAATTAAAAGTCAATTTGTGGATCATCTGTATCAACAAAATCCTTTCATGCAGCCAATGAGCTGCAATCAAATCCGGAATTAAGAATATGGTGCAAAAATAAAGCAATAAAACGAAAAATGATAGATTTATTGCTCATTTCATAAAAATTGATTTGCAATTTCTGAATAAATTCGCCAAATTTTCATGAAACTTTTTCAAATAGTGAAATTATTCTCTCAAAATAAATAATAATTGAGATCTACTCTAGCCGATCTGCGCACACCGACCAACCATTATTTCATCGTTGATATATAGTGAGTTTTATCTTCGTCAATTATTCACTAAATAGAATTAAAAGTGATCTTGCAAATGCATATCTGCAATGCGAACGCATCTCATCAAATGGATTTCCGGTTAGGGGATCTGAAGCTGTTAGTTTGTCACGCTTTTAGCAATACCATTACATCGCGCGGGAAATGCATTTGGAAATGCCCAATGCAATCTCTTCTGCTTTTTATGCATATAT
>QEWY01003119.1:877228-1028381 GCA_006503575.1 Baylisascaris schroederi
TTTATATATATATATATATATATATATATATATATATATATGAAAGCAGTATAAAATGTGTTTCAGGAAAAAAACCGAATGCAGAAATCGTTTAGCCAAAATTGGTTTGTAAACAATATGTGATCAACAACAAAGAAAACCTGACTAGCAAATTTTTTTGGTGCATTCAACCACCAGAGCAGTAATTCAATCTAGAATTTAGCGCAAAATATAGAATGCATTCTACCATTGTGGTCTTCATGATAAATACACCGGACAAAAAAAAGCTTCCGCAGACAAACAAACACAGGCATAATACACATCAAGCACATGCAAAAGTCTACAAATACTCATCAAAATATTACTTATAATCTAAAACCCTGAAATGCTCAATTTAGGTCGTTTTTGTTTGCACTGCGCAAGTACCGAAAAGGTGCTGGGTGAGCAACTAAACTAGTACCGAAGCAAAATTTTTACTAGAATATAAAAATTGTTCCGAAATATTTAATAAATTGAGGCACAGATCACAAAGCTATCTGGCTTCTATAATTTCATCTGTCGGGTTGACCATTCCCGTAAATTGAGGGAAAATAATCGAATGAAAGCAATAAATGTTCCTATTTTAAGTGGAGCAATTCTCGCATCTCGCACAAGCTTTCCGCGAAAGACTCGTTTTTTTTTTCGCGTAATTTTCGATCATATTACCTATAAAATTTCCTTACATATTCAGATTCGGAAACGTTCGAAAGTTTGCCAGCATCTCTCAAAGTGGATGGGTCAAGCTAAAACACTGCAAATAGATCAATCCGCTGAGCACGTCATACCCATTAGATTTCTCAACTCCAACACCCGCAACTTCCGAGATGAAATTGTCGACTAAAGAGATAGATTAACGAACGAATAAGCTCAAATATGACATCGATAAGACGAGCAAACGCAACTTTCCTACACGTCAAAAAAGATAAAATATGCAACTAAAATTTTTAAGTTAAAAACTAACAATAAATTCCAGGTAAGTGAATTATGTTTTCGACGTTAATGATTTCACGCATTTACTTACTTTTTAATGAGGAAAGAAGAATATCATAGAATTCATACGGATTTTAAATAATAATTAAAGGATGAATGTCGAAAAAAAAGAGGTATTAATGAGTGGTGAATGAGAAAAAAATGAATTAGCATAAAGGTGAAGATGTTAAACTAACAAGGCAACAAATACAAATGAGTTCTCTCATTCTTTCATCTCATTCTTTTTGCCAAATCTTTGCTCTTTTGTACCAGAATTGGGGTAATTGTAAAAAACGAAATTTTGAAATTTCAATACCTTGCTAAGGATCTAGGAGGTACCACCTTCGGTATTAATCTCGTTGACAAGCTTGGTCAAAGAAATTCCATCAACTGAACATGTAGATTCGGGAATATTTTTACTCATGACAAAGCGCCAAGTTGGAATTATCACTGTGCGTAGCATAGATTAAGTTATGAGCATTTTCATGGAACATACCATACACTCTAGGATCAATGCAATTAACCCAATGAAATATCAGTACAAAGACCAAGAAGGTTAACTGAAGAAGAGTTGAACAAACTATAACAACATAAAACAGAAAAAAAACCCGAAAAAAAAGAATCAATGTAAAACAATAGAAAATAAAAAAGGGAGCATGTGAAACAAGACGGAAGAATACTTGAATATTCTCTTCTTCTCATTCTTTCGCAATTCCCAATATCAAGAAGCACAAAATCGCGAAAACATCAACGAGAAAATCCCATCGATGAATTTGTGTACATTAAAGGTGCACAAAAAACATAAATGATGTAGCATTAAATCGGCTGCCAACTAGAGATGAATCAAGTGAACGGATGAAGTTAGAAAAATCCCCGATTGAGAGTATTACCTGAATTTAATTGAAGAATGAATATCGATAGATTTTTCAATCGATAAAAACCATGGAAAGTTTTCATTTTTTTCGTGATTTTCCAGGTGAAAAAATGAATTTCGTGAATTTTCCGCCGTAAATTTTTGAAATTCAAATTTGTAAATGATAAGTTCTACATTATTCGGCAGAAAATGATAATAGTTTTTAGCGCAGAATATAGTGATGAATAATCGGTGTATTTGTGAATTTCGTCGATAAAACATACAAAATTCGTCTTTTAATATTTGCCCCATTTCCATAAAAAATTTCGTCTATCTTTGAGTATATGAAACCAGTTCGTCTATGTATTCGCCTTTCGCTTGCCTTCCCTGTTGGACTGAAAGCCGTTCGTCGTAGTTGTTAGTATTTATTCGGCTGGTGAGGCTATTCAATGATGACCCAACCAAGTGAATTCAGCATAAGCAAATATGCAACATTCAGCAATTTCTTTAAAAAATTCATAAGAACTTCTAAGAAAATCTACAATTTTTCGTTATTCATGCCAACATAACGCATATCATCGGCACTAAACTCAATTTGCCAACTACATCGGCAATCGAGAAGAAGATAGCAATTATTACGTACATTACTAAGCTAGGCGTTCCACAAATTTCCCACTTTTCCTTCTCATCAAGATGTGTAGCAAATTTCATTTCTCATTCCTGTTATAAGATGAAGTTCCCAAATTTACAAAAAAAAAAAAAGAAAATTTTTCTATGAGTGACAAAACGATCATCAAGCACAATTTGACTGTAGCACAGCAGATTGAATACTACTTGCATGAAATGGTAATCTGCATATGCAAATATTCAAACTGCATTCCAAGAACGACTCCACAAAATTCTCTCACTTTGGATCAGATCATTATTCCAAGGCAAACTTTAATAATTTCGTTTCCTTTCTATCGTGAACAAAAATGGTAAGATATAGGAAGCCATCCACAGGGATAGGTAAAAGAATTAAGTGGCTCCTGCCGTCATAGCGACCGCCATCTACAATCCACAAACGAGATCTCAAAGAAACGAAAGATTTTTGCATTTCTGCACTTTGTTCGAAAATTTTTCGAATTTTTCGAGCATTTTTCGCCTCGAAATTGTCACAACAATGAGCAATGAGTTGAATTTCAGCAAAAAACAACTAAAGTGACAGATATACGTGAGTTAAGGGAAGCGCAATAGTCCGATTGCAAAAAAAAGAAAAAAAAAGAAAAGAAAAAATTAAACATTGCAACGGTATTTAATAACATTCAGCCATAAATAGTGAAAACAAAGTGTATCTGTGCAAAAATTAAGCTAAGGAGGCAGAATAAATACAGACGATACGTCGTTTTATTTTTAATTGTAACGTTATGATCACCTTAATGCCTCATATGCACATCGATAAAATCATGTACCTATAGTATACCTCTTTAGGATATTGAATTAATGAATTAAAAACTGCGTAGTCCTTCATACGGTGAAGACAGAAATAAAGCTGAATATCACAATCGCTTTACGTTGTGTTAAATATTGCTGATAACAATAGATGACGTACAGGTAACAACAGGTAACCACAAACTTTTTTCAGCGCACATACCACGTGTCAACACACAACATAATCACGCATCACACATTATTTCCCATCTTTCATATGAACAAATTTATGAGTGACACGTCATGACTTATCGAAATAAATGCTTCTTCGATATATTTACTACGGGGCTAAAAACTGTCATAGTTAATGAAATCTTTTCGATAGAAAAGTGTAAACAAGTCTCTGTTTAAGCATTCAAGACTGCAGAGAACATCCAGAGCTCTTAAATATCTCATGAAATCAAACGCTAAAATTGATGAACGAAATTGCTTATATAAATGTCAACTTTCGCATGCGAAAGCTTTTTCGATAAAAAAAAAACATCCGAAAATTCATTATATAAACAGTAATGCAACTAGCATAAACAAGCATGTACAATCACCTACGCACAGAAACGTCAAAAAAATTCGCCGCCGAATTTTTTTAATGAATTTTTTTTGACATAGCGAAGAAGGAAACTTCGAAGAAAAGAAGATATAAAACTTAAGCAAAGTGAGAAAGAAAGTTTCGCTGATCTCAATTCAGAGCAATTTAAATTTGGTTTAACTCTAATTTTCTGAAATCGGTGTGTCTCTTTTAGCACTTCCGAATGTGTAGCATTTCAACATTCTCTGTAAATAAACTTTTAGAAAATACAACAACGGGATATTTGAGAGTAGGTGATTAACATTTAATGCGATAATATGCCTCTCAAGTCAAAGCAATTTAGCAAAGCGAATTTGCTACCGCCTATCATGTAGGAGTCATTTTCGTCCATGCGAGGATGGACAACTCGGCGATGTAGTTCCCCTCCGCCTATCCCCCAACCCCCTACAAGAGGACTGACGGCCCGACGAGCAAATGCGGAAAAACTGAGGCAAATGTCTGCAAAATTTCTGCAGTAAATCATACAAAACTCACTTGAAAGTGAGAAACAACGGAATAACAATATGTTTCATCATCAAGTTGCAATTTTATGCGCGCATACATGCCTCCTAATATTGTCTTATCAGAAATCATCCCGATTCAAAAATATTTTATGTACAATATATATATATATATATATATAGAGGGAGAGAGAGAGGGAGAGGGAGGGAGAGAGGGAGGGAGAGAATTCACTCAATAAACGATGCCACTTGTTAAAGCTCACAGAGAGAAGAGAGGGGCGCGCAATATCCGATTTTTGCAATTCATCTCCTTCGATCGAATTGTGTCAAAATTTATAAACGAGTTAAAAACAATACGCACTACTGTGATTCATAAGTAGTTGACCAAATTCGCGAACTCCCCACCGAAAAAAAAAGGTTCTCCCGCATATTTGACTGATGCTCATATTTGACTAATGCTGTGATAAAATTTGCTTGCAAATTTCATGGTACCTTAAGAATCTCTAATCATGTCCGGGATGACAACTAAACTCGTCCACATTCAATCTGACATCTTCTCTATTTGAAAAAGTTCAAATAGTTTCCTTGTTTTGTTTTTTTTTAATAGTTCAACAGACAAGTTCATACCATTTATGCACATATATAACACCGTCATTGTGCATTTATGCAAAAAAAAAAAAACTTGCAAGCAGTGCTCAGACGCTTTTATGCTCGTAAAAACTTCAAAAAGTTCAGGTGGGAATGGTGGATAGAAGGTTAGAGGGGAAGTTGGGGGGACTGGAAATGGAATATTAAGCGCAGGGATTTGCCAAAATGAGCTTAGCGATGGTACCATCACTGCACATCATCGATCACAACATTCAACTATCGTCGGCGCCCCGACGATTTGTGGTTACCTTCGAGGATGTAATACGTATATGTCGGGCAATAATATCACATTTTTCATCGATGTGATGTGCTCGGCACACGTGTCTTGTGATTCCGCTCACACATTTCATTCTTTGACTTCTTTTCTTTTTTTTAAAAGACGATATTTTAATCGAATATTAGTCGGCTTAAAGCAATAGCAAAGAGAGATTGTAAAACAACGATTGAGAGTGCAAGAGCAATGCTGAGAGCTAAGACAAACAGAGAAATGATGTGTCATTGTTACAATATCGTGAAGCGGAAACGTGATTGAAGCGTTGGAATGATAGCCCTATCTAGTGTTTAGCTTGCTACATTCAACGAATTAAAGCCAAATCTTGTTAATATTTACTTATAGGCTGTCTACGTTGATGATACTAGACATTTCATTCCCTTTTCCACTTTTGCTCTAAAAACCTCGTGACCGGAAATGAAAGAAAGAGGTTTCAGAAAAAATTTTATGGAGGATATCACGGGATTTATATATCTTCGGTGGATTCTTTAGAGCCGGAAAAGGTGATGATGTCAAGTATTATTGACGAAGACAGTCTGCGTGCATTACTTTTTTTTAAATGCCTTATAATAATCTGTTGTCTCTGCACATATATGTATGGATCGCGGTCTGCTTAAGTCTTTGCTCGACAACTTCAAGTAGGAAATTATTAAGATTACGAAACCAAATAGCTATAATGTGTGGCATGAGATTAAATCTGCATTCCAACGTCAACTCAGCTTTCATTTTTTATCGATTGGATCATAGAAAAACGAACGTCTATAGCAGATATATAAGATCGTAATATATGAGAGTGACGATCAACTGATGTATGGGAACGCTTTTCCCTACATTTCTTATTCTAGCTAGTGGAATCTTGATCGTTTAGGTTAGAAATTCGTTGGCCGTTTAGGCGTGACAGGAATTAGTTAGTCACCTAGACGTTAAGGAATTCGTTGGCCATTTATGTGCAGCAGAAATTCGTTGGCCATTTAGACAGAGGAGAAACTCTTTGGCCATTCACGATAAATTAGGCACAAAAGTGCGTATCGTAGCAATTTATTCACTTGACACCCTCTTGCATTCACTCAAATCAAAGAGTTCATTTAGACAGAGATATACTGAAGTGAAAAATCTATAGAAAACGATCAGCAAATGTAGAAGCTGAAAGTGCATAAATATAGGAAAATGATTAAACGAATGTAGGTAATTCACAAGTTAGCAACAAAAAAAAACGAGTGACTTTTTAATCAAAAAAGTCATTAAACCTCGAAGAGTCGTTATTTTTGCCGCATTCATTAATGACAATCAGCCTATATGCTATCTTCGAAAATAGCAAGTGAAAGAAAAAAAAATGCGCCAGGAGGTCGTACGATATGCGCTTTTTTCTTCAACTTTTTCATCCTACAATTTTTTAATGTGGAATCGCTGGAATATAGCACGCCTATATTTGTTGCCTTTTATTGTAAAATTTGTTGTGCCATATTTCGTTCTTAGAAATGTTTCAGCCTTGCTCCCTTTCAAGCAAATATTGACATCAATTTCAACCCGCTAAAAAATGATGCACTACAAATAATGTTCCGCAGAGTTTTCAGTAGCATGCTGTATGAGCCTAGAGATTATTGAGCCAAGAATTTCGCTATATGAGCCTAGTGTTTTGTTGTATCAGCCTAGAATTTGTGTCATGATTGCATTCGCTCGTCAGCGACGATTGAGTGGTTTCTATCTTTACACTATTGCTTCTCTCATGTATTGGATGTTTATCTGTTTGGACTTTTGCTTTGCGAACATTTTGCTCTTTCTTGCTATTTTCTCTCATATTTTTTTTCGCATTTCGGCATGCCGAAATTAAATAAATAAAATAAACTCCTATTCGAAAGACGCATTATGGTAATGTTGTGTCTGTGCGTATATGTCCGTGTCTGTCTGTTTGTTTGTTTGTCTATCCTATAGTCTTAATTCGAAAATAGCAAAACGTGGAACTATGAGATTTGCTCAACACGTGACACGATTACCTCCTAAAAATTGCTTATGTTGAAAAGTTAAGATGGAAAGAAACATTATAGGCATCTAAAGATGATGAAAAAAATTTTTAAAAAAAATGCGC
This sequence comes from Baylisascaris schroederi, assembly GCA_006503575.1. Lineage (NCBI taxonomy): Eukaryota > Metazoa > Nematoda > Chromadorea > Rhabditida > Ascarididae > Baylisascaris > Baylisascaris schroederi. Next base: position 884,570 of record QEWY01003119.1, read on the forward strand.
GCATTACACATCAGCACCAAACTTCAATTAATATCGATGGGGTTCCAAAGATAGATTTTTTAAAGTGAATTTTCAATTTTTTCGGGGAAACTTTTACAGAAGAATTCCATCGATTAAAAAATGAAATTATTATTTAGTATATTTCTACTGTTTTTTTTATTGTATTAAAATAATAGACGGAATGCATAACGCAATTCAAAATATGAAGAAAACGTATAAATCATCAGAAAAATGAAGAAAAAAAAACGTATAAAGAATGAATTGAAATGAGAGGCAAAATATAGGAAATGAAGCATTAGGATCTAGGCTAATTTAAAGTTTTATTTAGTTATCTACCTGTAACTTATGAAGGTTAGTCAGGTAAGAGTACCGAATCACTTTGGCACTTCCTACATGCTTTTCTACTCAATATTTTTTTGTATATATTTTGCAACACAACTGATTAATGATGAACATACTTATATAAATATATATATATATATGTATCTGAATACGCAAACGTCATATCTCTATAGTGATAGAACTATTTGTAAAAACTGCTAAAGGCGAACAGCTATGCGACATAGACACAAATTGTGCTCTAGCTCGGCTCCTTATATGGCTCATAGTATGGCTCCTGGAAGAATAAGCTCCTTGGCGTCAGCAGAGACATAATAAAGTTTACAAGGAAGAAAGGCAACATAGAGAGGCCAGTTGGCGATGAAGGAGTATATTGAGGTGTGAAAGAAGGTGCGAAGGAAGAGGGTCAAAAGGAAATTAGAATGTATCTTAGGATACCATTAGGCAAAACTTAGAAAAATTCAGTTATGAAATTAAGTCATTCTATCCTTAAGCGATTTAGATATCACATATGATCGATGCCTGATAACGATGATAACGATGATTACCAAAAAAAAATTTTTTTTTGATAGAAAAATTTCTCAGTATATTTGTGGCAAAATTATCATAAATCAAGAAAAAAACTATAATAATTTATGATTTGAAATATTTTAATCCGAGTAATTCTTTGTCTTTCCCCTATGAACGAATAGAAATTTCTTACAATCGCGAGAAATTGCAATTGCAATATTTCTTACAATGAATTTGTTTTAATATGAATGAACCTATGAACTTTAAACTTTTGACATGAGTGAACTTTAAAAAAAAACGATCTCAGCTATAGCGCATTTTGAGTAAGATGGAAGATGATGAGCGACCTAATTAAACTAGCGCTTTTTTTTCAACGACTCCAAAACATTAAATGAATTTAGAAATAAAGAAAAAAATGATTTAAAAAAGGAAATAAATGAAAATTTGAATAAGAATATAAAAACAATATGAATAGTATTTCATTTTGTAACTACTATAAAAAATATTTGAGGAAAATAAAAGAAGTCAGCTATGATGCCTATATTCAAATGGGCTACCTGATATTTGATGTGCACATTGGCATTAGCATATGATATCTAGACATAATTAGGCATAGTGATTCAAACAGAATGGAATATGAAGAAAAAATCGAGAAATGTGGTAAAAGCTTCAAATAAAAGTGAGAAAAAAGGATAGCATATAGGCAGATATGAAATTCATGTAATACTCAGTAGAGTACACTCAAAAGAACAGATCGCAAGCGGTAAAAAAAAGCCTTGAAATTGAAGATTTCAAGAAAAAGAGCATTGAATTCGAAGCAATGAGGTGGTGGAGAATAAAAATTCGCGTAGTAACCTAGAAAATTCGAATTTCAACAAAATAAATTTTGATCCACCAATATGATGATCAATCATAGCGGAGAATTTTTCATTCGGAAATTTTTGAACATATTTTCCTTCGATTTTTTTTGGCACAATTAAATCATTTCCTGCAAAGTGGAGTTTATGAAAAAGATGATGCAACCTAGATATTAAATTCTGGCACTGAAATATAATCCCATATGCCGGCGACTAACTTAGTGTTACGCAAGGGACAATTTTTGGATCTCCGCAGTGGGTAACTAGGGATCATTGCCGGGAAAGACGCGATGACGTCACAGATCAAAGTCAGCGAACATGTTCCCATCAGGGACTCTCGAATACGGTATCGCAATGTATGCATGAAAAAAAAAGTCTCGAAAAAAGCCTTGCGTCGACAAAGCAAAGTTCAGCAGCAGTGATGTCATTCACATTCAAAGGAAGAAAAAACGCTAGCAAGACTACTACTCGAAAAGGTTGATAATGTTTCACTCTCTCATGCGGTAACATGTTTAATTTACTAGGAAATCAACAATGAGTCAATGTGATCTGATATGATAAAAGATAGGAAAATTGAGTTTGTTTGCGATTAGAGGACGATAAAACTGGTGATCCGATTGAAACCTAAGCGACCATACCCCTGTATATAATTGAAATCTGTAAACACGGGATAATAGACATAAAAATATCTATAAATAAACTGTCCCCTTGTTTGAGTGGCAAAGGAAGTGCTGGCCCAGATGGCACTTTGTAAAATGTTTGAAAGGGCGATGGGAGAATGGACGACGCTATGAAGGAGGAAGGACATATAGAGGCGACGGCGGTGGGCTGACTGCGAAGCGCGTCTGACTGCTCTCAATGTGCGCGTTAATCAGCTTTGCCATATGTGTGTGTATGTGTGTGTGTGTGTATTTGTGTGCGTTGTTTTTATAGTCGGGTTGCCCCCATCGTTCAACCACACAGCACCTGCACAGTAGACGCTTCCAAGGCCTACACACCTTCAAGTTACCAATGAAATCGTCCTTCTGAATAGATGGGAAATTTCAGTTGTAGCTGCTAAAAATAGTTGCTAGCTAGGAGAGTTCAAGTTGAAGAAGGAGACGTACGAACGAAAAGATTTCAAGTTAGATAGAAGAAAAGAACTATTAGGTGGAAATGTCTCGTTAGCTAAGGCAATTTAAGTGAAACAAGATATGAAGAGAAGAAAGAAGGCCGTTAATTAGAAAGTCTTAAAGTGGAAAAAGAGATGGAATTGTCGGCCGAAGAAATCGCAACCGAATTACAAGAAGGATTACGAGTAGTGTCAGCTCGACGTTCACCTAATTTCAACCGTCGAATGCTAGCACTAATTACGGGAACGTTTTACTACTCAAACCGTAGAGCGCATTAAACGGATGGGTAACCGGAAAGACGAGTTTTCGAGCTTCTCAGCAACTATCATTTGGAATCAAACTATAGAGAAACATATATAAAACGGCGATTTCTGGGATTTTTCTTAGGGCCTTGTCCAGTATAGCGTCATATAGATGAACATGAAAGGTTTATTAAAACTATGGACATATTCACGTCTTTGTTGAGCACAAATAATTTATGAATCTCACAACCATATGTTAATTTCTACAGCATTCAATGATTGCTTGAGTTTTATTTTTTGAAGCGTAATATTGTCAGTAACTGAAGCAGTACAATTAGATCGCCGAGCACTTTTCTTTGTTGATATGCTGCTCAAAACCGGAAACGAAAACAATTTTTCGAAATTACTGCTCGCTAATTTTTCAAAAGTGTCGGAGGAGATGGAGTGATAGCTGGAAGCAACCTTATGGCTAATATCTTTAGCAAAAAATTTTGGTTTCGTCGCGCTAAGGAAACATAGACCGCTCAATATGCAGGAAAATAATCCCAAAATTCATACTTTCAATCAGCCTCTTTCTAATGAGTATGCTCACATCTATCTCTCCACTTCCTAATCATTGGCCAATTTAAGTGAATACTGAAAGGGTGATTTTCGAAAATTCCATTGATTAGTAGTACAACATTTCAACGGTTGATATTGAAGTGATAATGCTCAAAATGTAAAACTCGAAACGCTTAGATTGGTCGAACTTTATAGTATGGCTTTTAGGCGTTGATGATTGCGGTTGTTGAGAAAGAAAGAGGAAAATTAAGTAGAATGTGTAGAAACTATGAAAGATTCAAAACTAGTTTTATATTTTCCATTATGTTGCTATCTAAGTGTTGCAGCGAAAAAGAAAACCCTCTTACGAGTCGCTAAGAATGTGCATCATGTGGTAAATTTGTGATGTTCGATTCAATTGACTATATTTTTCATATATATTTGAATCTCCACTCAACCAATCAAATCACTCCCCTCCCCCTTTCTGCTCCTCGTCATCTTTTAATTTCTTCATCGTAGTTGGAAGATTTTTATTAATAGAAACGATAAATTTTGTTATGTTTGATTCGAAAATCACAAGAAATTGATTAATAAAAGTTTGCCGAATATTGCATAACGTTAATAAATGCAATTTGAATATTTAATAATAAATGTAATTTGAATATATTTAAAATAAATTTGAATGCATTTAAAATATTACACTAATCAATATTTCTAGCATAATTTCATTCGATCAGTTGACGATTGTCGGTAATCGAGGAAAGGCTTTATGAGTAACGCAATGATGAGTTCGCATCTTTTCTTGGGAATGGATTTAAGCACTCAACAGGTAAGCGCTTCTTTTCGCTCGAAACCATACTGTAAATTCTTTTCATTTATGAGAAGCCACATAAAGGTGTCAATTTTTTTGATACGAACCCTCTTATGTGCGCAATTTACCTGTCTATATCTATGTTATTCGATGCGCTTTAGAAAAAAAAAAGAATCATAAAGCTATGATAGAATTAAATTAAAATTGCACCATCATATCTCAGAGTTATAGGTTCAGCTCATCTGTCTCAGGTGAAATAGCCAAAGGTAAGATCGCGGTAAATAACTGAAAGATATGCGATCAAATAACAGCTAGATTTTTGCAAAAAATTTTCGATATAAAGAAATCAAACATTTGCGCACTTCATACTCTAGGTAGTGGGTGAGAGGCATATCATTGAATCCCACTTCCACTCTTAGCGTTTTTATACAGCCGTTTGGTATGTAGCAGCGGAAATGCAATAAGAGTACGGTCATCACAGTTTGTGCTTTTATACTATGCCCTTTTCTAAATGGCTAATATCTATCGTCAAAAATCATAAAGAATGGAATTGTACCATTTTATGAAAGTTTATTTATTTTATCGACGCTGAATGAAAAATAAATTTATCGTTCTTTATTCCTTTTAACGACTCTTCAAATGCATCGATATTGAAAATGATCGCTAAAGATGAGAGGAGTTTTAACTGTAGCAGAATGTTGTGAAAAATCGCTATACAATTTATGTACGGTATTGTCTTTTTTAAGCAACATGACGATACACTCATTATAAGGACGAAAATGTCCTGCAGATATTGTGTAAAGGATGAAAACGTCCGGTAGACATTGCATCAAGGGTGAAAAATTCCGACAGATATTATGTTAAGGATAATGATTTCCTCGCATGGAATGATCCTTTTTCAACGTTTTAGCATATTGCCTTCGTCAAGAATTATGTGTCCTGCACTAATCTCGACGACGGTATTATACCAAAACATTACATGATGAATCATAACCCTTTAATGATGCGATCATCCTCAACATAATATTCGCACTTTACTATTGTATAACCTACTAAGCGCATTGCTTCAACGGTTGTCAGTAACGAAATCTGAATATACGAAACATTAGTAAGGTGTGATATACACCCGAATTTGTTTCTATTCAATCGAAATATTGTAAAAGAACCACTTATCTACCTCACATTAATCCCTCGTGACAAGCGCTAAATAAACATTAACGTATACTAGGGAGGCCGAACCGGATAAAAAAAATGGCCAATTTTATAAGCATGTCATAAAAGAAGTGATGAAAGATGGTAAAGTGTGTAAAAATAGTGATGAGCAATCAATCGCTCTCAGTGGGTAAATTGTACGCAAACAATTCGGCGCAAATCGGCAATGCTGCGTAGTGATGCTGCTGACGAATATCATATAAAACAATATGGCACCGGTTTGTCTAATCGAAAAACAATCTCCATATTGCTTAAAACCTCAATTATATATGCGCAAAATTTCCGTATTATTTATTTATTTAAATACTATCAAGAACGATTCGATTCGATTTCAGACCATATATTAGTACCTAAAAAATTAGCTTTGATAAAAATTCGAGAAAAAAAATTAGAATATGACTAATTGAGAAAATATTTAGTGATTATATGTTCGAGATACACTTGCAATAAACTTTAAAAAGCTTGAAAAGATTTTATAGTTATAAACGTTCTAAATTTTGCTGAATATCAATTCGATATTATAATTTATATCGGGAAACACAGGTTTCATGCACTCTTTTTTCAAGCACTTTGAAATTGAATTAAAACCCCATCAAAGATAGTGAGAAGTCCAAATTACCCACTGACTTCAGTTACAAATAAAAACAGCATAACAAATAGTCGGTCGCAACTCCCGGAGATGACAAAGTTCCAAAGCCTACATCCGCAAACTGTCAGAAAAAAATTGACAAAATTTTTTTCTCATTTCTTAGAAATTATAACATCAATATTTCTTTTAGCTAAAAGCAATCGTAATCGATGATCAATGTCATGTTGTGAGTAGTGTCGCAGTCAACTTTGCTAGTGAAATGCCAGAATTCAAGTAAGTTTCTAAACAAGCTCTTTGCTTCTTACTCTAAATTCTCATTGCTTAGTGTTACTTCTCAATTTGTTCATCATCTAGAAAATTTGCAACACTCCGACACTCAGCTTTTGCTTCCTCTCCTCTCTCTCTTCATTCACTCCTCTAAAGCAAAAAGGATTTCCTTTATCAATTATAAAGCGGTATTTTTGTTGGTGAATATAAAAATACAAGGTGATATATGTTTCAACTAACTGACTATAAATACATTTGTTAGTGAAATTTTTTACTTCACATCTATAGGATTTACTATTGAAAATTGGAGATACTATTGAAAAATGGCTTCGGCGAGTGATGAAAAATTTTCGATTATCAGATTTTTGAAAGAGATAAACGCTGCAAAATGAATAAACTTTAATTGAAATCCTTCATTGATCAAAGAAAAAAAAATTCTGCTGATCATAATTCAACACTCACTCACCTGCTACATTATCAAATAACCTGGAATATCGTCTTATGAACATGCTTAATTACTGATTTCGTTCTTCATTCTTTCATTGTTCTTACTATTTCTTATATTAATCTCATTTTCTACAATTCTAAAAAGAAAGTGACTCGCAATATAAGCATATGAGCTCAAAGTTACACTTAAATATAGGCTAGCAATAACGCTCTAAATCCATCAAATCACTAAAATTGAACGTTAGCAAAATTCCGACCAAAAAGACGTTTTCACCTGATTAACTAACGCTCACGCGCCTACAGCGGTTATTGAGTAATACTATAAGAGAAGGAGTTGGGGACGGGGAGGGAGGGGATACTAAAATATCATCAATAATTTATGACTTTTCTTTCAGAACAGAAAATGGTGTACATCGGCATAGCGATGGTAGGACTGTAACATCACCAGTGCATATGTGGCTGAAAGCAATCGATATGTGCTTCACAAAGTTGACGAAAAATATCGATGTGGCACGCATCCGCGCTATTTCTGGATGTGGACAAGTCTGCTCACTATCATTTCTTTAACTATTATTTAAAGACTTTAATTTGCATATGCGTCGATTATTTTGCATATATAGTTGTCGATTGCATAGCACAGCTTAATTCTGTCTTTCAAAAGCGACTGTATTTTGCTCCAAATTCATTTTAATTTCGAGATACTAAAATACCCGACGCAACTTCAGAATGTGCAAAAAGAGCACCTGCATGTGCAAGGCTACAGGTTCCACGATTCAGTCCCCTTGATAAGGCCAAAGATTCTCCCAGTTGCCTAGCTAAGCAACTTGGATTCCTTAGCAAGGACAGCTAAAGGATCACAGAATCGGAGCGATCAGCCACATGGCCGAAACCAAGGATACTCTCACTGCACTAGGCTGAATTGCCCGTCATTTCTGGCAGACCTCCAATAATCTGCGTTAGTGACAGCAATCGACCGGTCAAATTTCGATCAAGGACCGGAAATTTCTATCGTTGTTGTCAGCAAGAAGAATTCTTGGCTGGTTTCTTCATTTTTTTCGATGCCGACATAAAACTCTTTGCAAAAACGTATAAATATTAGCCAAATGTGGCAACTAAATTTTACGATTTTTTAATGACGGAAGAAAAGAATTCAGTTTTATAATAAATCCCTCGAGTGAAATTTACAACTGTTGTTATACTGTTTGCACAATAGCGATTCTAAACGTACTCTAAGAAACAATTTTTTTCATATACCATAATACAAATACGCATAATTAAATTAAGAAATATAAATTCTTTTGAATTTTTCGACAAGAAAAATGCTGTATTCGTGGAAATTTTTCAATAAAAATTCTTACCTCAAAGGTACTAGTTTTAATAATTGAAAACTTACACCTGAGATAATTTTCAGCAGCATGGTACCGTTTATTGGAATGGAAATGCGGAAAGATGCCTTTCTGACTTATGCAAATCAAGCAGTTTAGCAGACGCATTAAAGGTAAGTTCATTCTATGTGAATATTTTTTTGTTACAGTAGTTGTTGATAAATCAAGCAGTGATTGCGACCACCCGGCTAGACATCGACGGAAGTGCTGATAACGTGCCATACTTTGAGAAGATATAGTGTTACATCACAATGATTTAGAAAGGTAATATCGTACACTACTCATATGATTTAACCAAGAAAAAATTATCTCAATTGAAGGTTATTAGAGCTGACGGTGAGATTATTATTAACTGAAAAGTAAGCGTAAATTCTCGCCAGAAATTTGTACTCTTTAATCCACTAAATCGTCATTGATCGCTTATCATATATCTAAAGTAGGAAAAAGTACGACTAACTAGAATTCCTCACGTAGACAAACGGTTGGTCTTGAGCATTTTACATCGTTAGCCCACGAAAACTTGGCATATTGCCCAACAAATACGAATATTTGATGCAAAAAAATGGACTCGAAAACACTTAATTAGCACAATGAAGAGATATGTATTCAAATGTTAAAAATATCGGGCACTAATGCAAGAAAATATTCATTAAAAAGCAACGCTCTAAAGTTGCTAGCACCTGTATGATCATGCATATTGCCCAACAAATACGAATATTTGATGCAAAAAAATGGACTCGAAAACACTTAATTAGCACAATGAAGAGATATGTATTCAAATGTTAAAAATATCGGGCACTAATGCAAGAAAATATTCATTAAAAAGCAACGCTCTAAAGTTGCTAGCACCTGTATGATCATGTGAGTGTTTAAGTTTGTCGCCTAAAGAAAGAAGGGTGCATTAATTTTGCAGTCTTTTAAATCTCGGTCTTTGTTAATTTGAGTATCCCGCATACCGAGGGATTGCAGTGATAGGATTGCCGCGTTTTTTATTCGCTGATCGATTTCCTCAGCTAATTGCGCAACGTAAATGCTCCAAAACTATACCAATAGAATGATGTAGTGCTGAGCCTAAGTCTAATCGGCAGTTGATACTCAAAAATGGAAAAAATAGTAAAAAAAAAGACGATCATGTTAATAGTGTTTTACGGAATACGCTAGATTTTCAAGCTTTTTTCGCACATGAAAAATTTGCGCAAAATATTTAGGATCATATTAGTTTTTTTTTAATGTATAGGAGTCTACATATAATAATCTGTAGAATTTTTTAAAACGTCGTAGCAAAATTTATTTGCAAGACCGTTAAATGACAAATGCTAGTCAACAACTAAAGAACAATTTGGTCTAAGACCCCCGAAAATGATTCGATTGATTGCAAAACCTTTCATTATTGATGTAACTAAATAATATTTATATGCATTGACCAAAAATCGCATAAATGTATACAAATTAAAGTCTTAAAGATTTTCTTCCCTCTTGTATTGAACGAAAGAGAGCTATAACATCACATTCCTTTCTCCCTCTTTTTAAACCATCATTTATGTTTTATTTCTTAGTTATTTCTTCTATTACAAATACAAACTTTTGCATTAGAACCACAATATGCGAAATAAAATCTCTCAAAGCCTTAAATTCTACCTTCTGCAGCGCAATATCTCTTTATCAATTTGCCACCGGATTGATAAATCGGTCAAATTGCTATAGGATAACGGTTGAAATTTTTCCAATTCCGCGTTAGCGGCAAAAAAAAAAAGCATTAGTATCTAAGCGTTGAACGCAGTCTTTTGATAGTATGTTTTGATATTTTCAATACGATAGATAAATATGCAAAATATTATCCTAGGAACACCTTGGTTGGAACTACATAGATAAGACATCTAGTTCGCTTCTTCCGATGATTCCATTTTTTACAAGTGGAAATTAAAAGTTAATATCTATAAAAATGTATAAATTCTCGCCTCTTCCATGCGGAAAACAAACTTCTTTCTACATATGTTAACCGCTCAACAGTAGTTTTCTTCGCTAAAATTAATTCTCTCCGATAAATACCGATAGTATTCAAATATTTGTATCGATGCAGATGGAAAAGGCTGAAGGGTAAAAAGTGAGGAATAAAATGGGACCAAATTTCCATGTTTGAAAATTTTTAATTCAACGTACATCCTTGCAAGAGTAGTGGTTTTTTTCTTTCTTTTTCCTCTGGAATCCTCGGTACGCTAATGTACAAACCCATCTTTCATCAACAATGCGTATTATGTAAACATCACCAAAAAAAAATGTACCTTTTGCACGTTTGCATGTACAATTTTAGAAACAAGGAAGTGAAAAGAGCAATTGCACAATAAAGAAATCGTCTAAGATACCAGTATTTACCAATAAGAAAAATGCAAAATGCACTTTTTTTTATCGGCAAATAGATTCCATTGATCGCGATCAACAAACGCTAATACTTTTTTGTGTATTATTTGCGTAGTCTTTACAAGATGTCCTTCAATACGATTGAATTTCCGATAGCACTATAATCTGAAGACGAAAAAGGACATTTCTTTTTTCCTGCTTTTCTTCCCACTTACTAACTAGAAACAGCGCAAAATTGTGTCGTTGTAAAACTACTTGAGCAGAAGAGGTTCAAACGTCGAGCTATTGATTTTTGGAACATATATATATATATATATATATATGTTCCACACACTTTGACATGGTGCATGAAATTTTGTTAGACGCATTCTTGCAAAACGAAAAATGAAACTGTCGGATAACTGCGATAGTCATAGGATACGTTTGCATGTGAGCGAAAGAAATGTATAGAATATGCTTTTCTTAGGAAAAAACATTACAGGTAAATATGGAGTCTCAGAGGTTAACGCTCGATAAGCTGTCCTTTCTAGTCGCTAAGATAGCGCAATCATTTTTCTAGTCTTAGAAACTAGCTTTAAAATGTTTCTATTTCCATCTCGTAAAAAATTACATCTATCAGCCTAGCTATGCATAAATTTTTACCTCCCTTTACACATATAAAACACGATTATCTCAGAATGTACTATAAGAAAGCATATTTGAAAAATAATAAAATAGAATAGAAAAATTATTAGAAAAAAAGCAACGTTGTTTGAGGGGATATTTATCTATCTTCCGCAGAGGATTAAATGGTAATTATGAGCTAAACGCATCAAATCCTAAGAGCTTCTAAATTGAATATTAAAATCGATCTAAATAAAATGCAAACAAATTTGCTAGCATTTTAAAATACTTTTATCTCATTTCAAAGCTGCAAGATTAGTATGAAAGATGATAGAAAGTATTGCTACATTGCTATACCGGTACCGGTACAAATAGGTGTTAAATATAATATATGTTATATATGTTATATTGTTATATTTAACACCTATTCCGATACCGGTATATGTTATATTCTCTCGAATATTTGCACAGTCAACAAACTATTTTGCTTCAAACAATAAGATGGCATTATGCGTTACGGAAATAATATTACCCATTATTGAATAAATTAATCGTCAAATTTTCGGCGCTGTAGATTTAATAGATGCCGATTTGAGACTATCCGAGTGATTAATAGAAACGCACATATATATGAATAGGATGTTCCCATAATTTACATAGTGAATGAAGACTTGCGAGAGGGCATAAATGTACTAGCAGCGATGCGGCACTTCCGGGCGATATAATCACCAACTATTGCACTCAAATTATGCTTCAAAAGACAGAGCCATACATATGCATGCGGATTGACTATAGTCGATGCGTAAATCCGTATTTCACGCTCATCAAAGTTTGATTTCATAGACATTTTTATCTTTAGCCGTTTATAAAACCAGAACCGTGGCTTTGTCCAACCAAAAAAAGAAAAAAAAACTTTATTCCATGGTTTTTTTTTAAAAAAAACCATATGAATGAATCTTTTCGATTCTGTTCGCTTTTCCAATCCTCTCAACACTGTTCCTATAATAAATATACGTGACATATCTTTGCATTATAAATGCTGCCTTGGAGCGCTATAAAATTACAAACCGATCACTGTGGAAATCATAAAATGAATCTATCAAATATAAGCAACTGAGGGGAATATTGTAGTGCGAGGTGCGAGATAGGCAGCTGCGACAGGGAATACAATAAATAGCGCCGCATATATGCATACAGTAATACTTGTTTTACCTTCCTCTTTCCCTCTTCCATCCTACAGGTATGGTTACACCGATGGGTTCATAATGGAAATGCGATAACATAACTAGGCAATGTTATGAAGCGACTAGGCTAGCGACCACAGACCTGATATCTCCGGTCTCAAATCGACCCCAGGGCCGAGACCGGTCGAGATCAATGGCTAGTAGCTCATTCAGTATTCTAAATGATCGCCTATGAAATGCTAAACGATGACCTCAATAAATATCACGTAAGAAAAGTGATATGTACTCAAGAAACCAAGAAAGTAACGAATGGAACCATTAGAAAGAAAAGGAAGAAGTAAATACTGATGGAATCAGACCCCATCGTCTCGGAAGGGAAGCGTAAAATGGCCCTTATTGCAAGGATTGAAATTATGCCCTGTTCAATCATCTTTCACTCACCTTTTAGATAAGTTTATGATAGAGAAGCTTAAACTTCCTCCACTTTAGAGGTAGTCCTATTCAATTGGAAGACTAGGGAAATGCCATATTCGTCATACTTCAAAATCCCTATAAGAAGTAACCACTCAAGAGAATCGTCAAAAATTAAGAGATGCTCGCTCAGATCCAATCATATATTTTCGCTAAATTATGAGATTTTCTGAGGAAATATGCATTCATGGTAATACAATAGTCGTTGGCATCCCTATAACTCGTGATCTTTCATGCATGCGATGCTTAATATCTCACTCACTTTCCTATCAGAGAATACGAATTGGCCGATAGTGATATTCTCAAACAATTAATAAACAAATAGACAATCGTACGGCAAGAACTTTAGCACGACATGTCGCGCCTTCTACAGTACCTCTAGTAGGGTTGCGCTTCCGCAATCGCACTTTTGGGACCAATTACTTGCACAAATTACCAAAAAACACTTTTAAAAAACGCATGATAACGCAGCTAAAGATCACTGATCCAATCGCCTATACGTATCACCTATTAAAGGTTTATTAAAGGTTTATTTCTACCGCACAAATGATATGAAGTGCATGGAACTCAGGGAGCATTTATTCTACTTCGATGACCTTTACAGTACAGCAGAAAACTTTAAATGCACAATAGATGAGGATAGCGATAGGAGGGAACGATGCCGATCATCAAGAGTACTTAGTGAGTGACGGCGACTAGGAAGTCGGACAACTGAGGAAAAAACCACCAAATTCGGCACATTTCAGTGCATCCTATTGGGTATCTCTTTTCCCGGGAACGGTGGCGCTGAACTTAGTCTATAATTTCAGGCTTAATAGCCCTCTCCCATAAGTGCATATAAGAGTTATGATTGAATCTGCCACCCACATGCCTAAAGTAGGGCATCCTTTCACAAAACTCTATTACAGTTTTGTTGCCTTTTGAGTGAACGTTTTCTATGGAAGTTCTTATAACTTCCAGGAAGGTTTCTAGCTACCGGTATTCTATCCAGGGAGGTTAGGTGAGGTAATCGTATCTCTAGCACACTTTCAGTCCAACTGGGATACATATGCGTCACTTCAATTTTCATTCTCTCTAACACGCAGAAAAAACCGCCATGGTTTCCCAGCGATAAGCTATTAGAGCAAGAAACCCTAGCGGCCTAAGCTAGCTGAGCAAACCTATAGAATCCACTTTTCTATGGAACATCGTACAGTCGCATGAAAAACACTAAGCTGATTATTCCACTAAATTCCACTTTCAAAGATTTCTTCCTCTTTTCTTCCTATATGCGATTTTCCATTGCAAACCGGAAATGCACGGTATCCGCTGGAGAGTCCACTGTTTTGTCACTACCACAAGTGATCCCGATATCACTTGTGGTAGTGAAAAACTTTAGGGTTCATCTTTGTAAAAAAAAATAATGATAATAAATGCTGCTGCGATTATAAGATGGCCTATTCCCTGTCACCTTTAAAATTATGCTTGCCAATTTTTTAACAATAGACTAGAATTCCTCACGAAATTCAACATCTTACTAGGAATTTCAAGCCACGCTCAATTGAGTACGGCAGGTGTTAGAAGATACCTGGTGTTATTAGCATTATATGCGCTTTAAGCGATATCTCTCATTATGATTCTATGTGAATAAATTTGGGCAATTTAACAAAATCAAGCGTAATTTAAAAACTAACATCAAATAAGCGTCGTTAAGGATGAGACGACGAAACCATTTAACACCTTCGTACGTAAATATCCGGCATTGAACTTTTCGATCATTGTTTTTGCTTCGATACGATGCGTAATACTACAGCCAGCTGCAATTATATGTTTGATTACTTAGCGGAAATTGATTCATAGCGACATATTGTGTAAAGCGATAATTGTTCTCCACCTTGCATCACTATTTGCATTTCAACTAGGAATGCATTCACCCACCATCTTTCCTATAATTTTCTAAAGTTCTATTACTGGGTATTTTTGGAATATTGGGCAAGTTCTTAGAGAAACAATTTATAAACGATGGAAATGATAATGGGTGATAATATTATAAGAAACCTTTGTATTTCATCGCTATGCAAGTAATGATATTTAATGGCCTTTCAATTGGAGTAAAAAAGGCGTCAAACGTTTGCTGTCATCAGACTGCTAAATACCCCGTGATTTTAGCTAACCTCTAAGGTCCTAAATTAGAGGGACGGAGTGATAACGAACTGCGGAGTGATAACGAACTGTTGTCCCTCTATGGTTTCAATGCACATCGATGGATGTGCACGAGGGGCTTCTATGAGTGCTGTAATGCGTGTGGGTACTGTGCTATGTGCTTATGCACAAAAAATATTACCATCGATGAACCACAGTTATACCACCAGTCTACTTAATAAAATTACTGTAAAGGTACAACCAAATAGTACTACCTATCACAATTCTACTGTTACTAGTTCTTACTGCTATCAAAACACTCTACAGTCATAGCTAGTTCTAAATAACATTGCTGTAAAAATCAATTATCGTAAAGTTTGACAGTACCTACTATTTTTGCTAGTACCTTCATCAGTTCCCTTCATCACTGTCAAAATTATGGCTAGTAGCATCGTTGGTCCTAAATTAGAGGGACGGAGTGATAACGAACTGCGGAGTGATAACGAACTGTTGTCCCTCTATGGTTTCAATGCACATCGATGGATGTGCACGAGGGGCTTCTATGAGTGCTGTAATGCGTGTGGGTACTGTGCTATGTGCTTATGCACAAAAAATATTACCATCGATGAACCACAGTTATACCACCAGTCTACTTAATAAAATTACTGTAAAGGTACAACCAAATAGTACTACCTATCACAATTCTACTGTTACTAGTTCTTACTGCTATCAAAACACTCTACAGTCATAGCTAGTTCTAAATAACATTGCTGTAAAAATCAATTATCGTAAAGTTTGACAGTACCTACTATTTTTGCTAGTACCTTCATCAGTTCCCTTCATCACTGTCAAAATTATGGCTAGTAGCATCGTCTTATTTACTAATACTGTTTTCCACACTAATAATGGTGCTCATTTCTTACTGTTATTGTTTCCTAGTGCTATCATATGTAACGGTACTGTCACTTCCTACTGCAGATAAGGTTTCTTGTACTATTGTATTTTATATTACCTGGTACTGTGTCTAGCACTAAATGGATACTGTTATCGTCAACGCTATGATTACTAAGGTCACTTATTTGCCTCTACTGCATGTGTCTTTTTTTTGCCGATACCACTCACCTCTCTCACGATATTTACTGTCGCTAACAGAAATACAACGTTTATAGAGTACTACTGATGACCTACTATAAAAAAATAGTTTGTTACTAGTATAATAGCCACGTACTACCGACAGTAGTAATTACTAGTACTACTGTAATCACCTATACCTATCTGTTAGTAGTTGTTATATAAGTAATCAGTATACCAGTAATATTAGTTGCAACTTTCGCCTACACTATTCCTGAAGTAAAGTACAGTATAGTGTTTACTATACTATCTTCACGACCAACATAATTCAGTGCACGTTTCATCAGGCTACGTAGAGTATAATAGAGTGTGCACGTATTAGCAAAAAAAGGTGGAGCATTTTTTTGGTGACAACTGTTCACTCCTTCAAAGCTATAGTATTCTAGGCTTTCGAAAACGAAGTATAGGCTACAGCAACGCTGATAATACAAGTTATGCAGCTCTTCTTGACCATATTCTTTCGAGGCTTATATAACTTTTTCAAGACGCTCGAATAGCTGCAATTCTATCACCATCTAATTCAACGATAACCATAAAGTGAGGAGTTCGGTTGAGAAGTTAGGAAAAAAGAGAAGAAAAAGATAGGAAGAGGCTTCTTACTGCGGTTTAAACCGACTGCCTCAAAGTCCTGTGCCGCTGACTGAAGCTTCTCAAAAGTTATTCTATATACATTCTCGGGAAATACGAAAAGAAAAATGGTTGTAAAAGATTGAATCACTAGTTAAATTAGAATGAAAATTTGCCAGATGAGAAGAGAGAGTCCATAAAAAATTCTAAACAGAGTAAACCGGTTAGAGCAATATATCATCCTAAACGTATTCATCGAAGATACAACACTAATTAGATGTGAGGATCGATTGTTTAATATAAGCTCTCAATTACAACTTCATTCTTTTTATTTGCGCGTCATCTCATCATTCATTATGCCAATCAACAAAAAAAAAACAACGATCCTACAACCTCGTTTTTTTCGATAAATGATGCATATTAAAGGAAGAATATCCACTCAGTAAAGAGGTTAGCGAAAAAAAAGGGCAGGAATATCGCGTCGTTGGATTTCACCAATGCTTAGATCTCATTAAAAACCACGAGGGGATAAGCAAAGTGTTGTTCAAACGTTGATTGGTTAAGCATGAAACAAGCTGTGAAAGTGGCAAAATGAATTCCACTATACAATCAACTTTCAACAAATAGTTGCGTACATTATACAGTTTGCAAAGAAACGTATGACGCGCGTTGTATTCATTGCTCTAGGCAAGCAAAACGCTACTGAAGTCATCTAGCAGATGTGCCTAGTAGATACGTAATCAATGAATAAAATTCTGCAGAATACTGCTAATGTTGCCTCACCAAAAAGCGTTTAGAAATACTCTCATAAAGCGATAAAGAATAATGATATTCCTTAATAGCTTTAAAAACCTATGTAACAAAAAGCATCGTTAATCCTATATCATAAATATATAGCAAATAATGACATCCCCACAAAATAGTATGTAAATTGTTTATGGCATATTCACTAAAGCAAAAGAATTGAGCACTTTACTAGCAAACGATTAACGATTATAGGATGCATTCGCAAAGAATGATTCACCAATATGGATGGATTCCAGTACAACCGAAGAATGTGAACATATGGAACATGCTGTTGGCGGTCCTATGGTATGATGCTGATATGTGTGCTACACATCTTTCTTCAATAATTTCCGTTGGTCATTTGCATGGTAAACCAATCGATGCAAATATAGCATATCTTATCAGTTAGCCGCCCAAATGTTTCCGGTCAGTCCGGTTAAGCGGCGTAATGCGTATCCGGAAACAAACCAGTGCCTGATGATAAGAGCGCAGTAAATGTTGGTGGCGTTATATGGAGGTGATAGATAACGGTAAAATAATAGAATCCATTACAAGAAATAAGCGGCTATCTTACAGCTAGTATTGAAGAAAGTAAGTTTACAGGTAGTATTTAAATAAGCAAGTTTGCAGCTACTATTGGAGTAAGTCTAAAATTTAACACTAATAGATGCAACCATATCCAAAACCGACTTGAGAGTGAATAGAAAACTGTAGCGCTCAACTGGTTTGATTCGCCTTTTATACAACTACAGTCAACTTTTTGCGTGAGCTAAATGATCGATAAAATTGGTTCTGTTGAGTTTTGAACTGCTTATACCGATCAAAAAGAACGATATGATTGACTCGATAAACGCATTTTCAAGATATTTTGCTCTACTATTACTAGATTCATTAGAAATAATGAGCGAAAGATCACATGCTAAAAGCTAAGATCCTTTGCCCATTTTGTTGATCCATTTCTCTCCCATTTTCTTGGCCTATTTCAGGCCCCATTTTGTTGACGCATTTTTTGCCAGTTGGCATAGTTTTTCTAAATCATAGAATGTCTATGTCTTGGAGAACAGGTCTACAAAGAAAGGATAGAGGCATGTTTCGAGTATAGTGGAAAATACCAGTTGAATGATTCTACTTTTATTCATACAACTCTAAAATCACAAATTTAATCCTTCATCGATTTTTTTTCACTATAGATTCACCATTCGAGAGTTCGATTCCTTCTCTTTTCCTTTTTTTTACTTATAGAAGAAAAGATTGCGCAAATTTTCCCACTAGGAATAGGCACATTCTATAATATTGGGAGCATTTTGTATTGTCGAGCTTATCTTCGCTGTTCCCTTGTGACTTCCAATTTCAATGAAACGGTAGCTATTTTAGAATGAAATATAGGCTCCCTCTTCAAAAATTCTTCCGGCAAATCGTTGAATCCATATAGTATTTATCTCAAATATCATATGACTTACTGACGTCATTATGGCTAATAAATTCACTAACATTCGCCATCATATCATATCATATAATTTTGCCGATATTTATCACTCCACTATCGCATTATGTATTTACAGGCACTTGCTAATATTACGGGTTCTCGAGCATTTCATCGTTTTAGTGGAAATCAAATCTTGAAAATAATTCGCAAAGAAAAACCTGTTTATGATTTAACAGAGGTTAGTTCATCACAGCACTGAATTTAAATTTCATCGTCTCTAGGCTCGTTTACTTTGTGCCTAAATATTGTGAAGACTGAAGGGATCGTTTTTCTAAGCGTAGACATAGAGATTCCAGTGGAAAAATACCTGAGTGAATTTTCGATATTTTCGAAAATACGGTCAGGATAAGAATTTTGGGAATCCATCAAATCTGGAGACGAAAAACGTAGAAATTTCCCAAAAAAAAATAGATACCGGCACCTTCGAGGACGAATATATCAATGGTGGATCCTGAAGATACTCACTGATCTAAGCGAAGATGAGAATCAGAATAACACATCTCTATGACCAACAACCCAAGTCTCTACTTCCATTCAACCGGTTAGTTAGTTCTTACTGCTGGAAATAGAGGAACGCCTTCTGGTCCTTAATTTGTGGTGACCTTCATCAAGGAGGCTCATTAGTGGCGTTCGGATTCCGGACCCCAGGAATCGTCCTCCCCGTTCTAACGATTCCTGAGATTTCAAGCTGAGGAAATAGGCGGAGCTTACGGCTGGAGGGCTAGGTGGGAGGGGAAGTAGGAGGACAGGAAGCTAGAGGATCTCCGAATTCGCTTCATTCGTTTTCATATGGGGTTTCTCAATCATTTATTGGTTTTTTTTTTCTATGCGTATTTGCAATTTTGCCTATGCGTTTCATCGAATATATCTAAATTAATGAACGCTAGAAGTTTGATTCACCTAATCCCGAATTATTTTGCAGCGAATTTCTTTAGTATCGAGTTTTGTTCCATCGATTCTATGTGGACACATCGTCAATATTGATGAGGGTGATGCAGGTGGCATGAATCTAATGGATGTAAAAAAAGGTATCTGGAGTGAACAATGCCTAGCCGTTTTGGCTCCTAATCATGAGGAAGTTGAGATTCTAAAGAGAAAACTTGGCTCTATTTGCTCATCTCAAGCAGTGTTGGTATGCCTATATTTATTTAATAATAATTGTTTCAATTCCTTATTATGTTCAAATAACACCCCATCATTTTTACTTACTTATTTATGTGCTGATTTTCAGCTGATATACCTACACTATTTGTCCCAGATACTATGAAATATTTATAAATAATTAAGATTACTACGACAAATAAATAAACAAATAAATAAATAAATAAATAATAAATAAATAAATAAATAAATAAATAAAATAAACAGACTAATAACTTAATAAATGAATAAAAAAGTACCTACCTATAAAACAAACAAATTAAATTCGTTATGGCGAACAAATAAATGAATGATTTTTAATGTTAATCTACCTGTTATTTTTATTGCAGCATTTTTCTGAAGATGTTTAGGATTCTAGTAGATGAAGAAATAGGTAATGAGACTAAAAATTCTGAATGATAACATATATTACTTGCAATAATATATGGCACTAGACTGCTTCACTTTGTCAGCCAACATTTTTTGTACTAATTTAGTCTTTTTCCTATATGACCATCGGAAGGGCATATTCTATGGAGCCGATCGCATCATTCCTAAGCAACAGCTTTACTATACAATATCTCTCTCAAAAATACTTCAATCTTTTCTATTTCTCAACCATTTTCTCAACCATTTTGCTGGCCTTTCTTAATATAGATCACTTCTAAAGGTGTGTCATGACCTTTTCAGTCACTAACTTATCTGATTACCTCATATCACAGTCAAACCCATCCGCATATTCTATAAGCTGCCGAGTTCATTGTACCCGATGCGTTTAATTTGATTGCTAAAAAAAATTTTGATCTGAATTTCACCTGGAATTTTATTGTTCTAATTTCAGGGTACTATTTCATCCTATTTCTGTGAACGTTATGGATTTTCACCAAAATGTGAAATAGTTGCTTTCACTGGCGATAATTTATGTAAGCCGCTAACCTTCCTAGAATGGTTTTATCCATATTTTCCATTAAAAACTACAACAATTATAAGAAGTTTTATAAAAAAATCATTATTGATAGCTGTTACATTAAAAAAAAATCGATTACCTCATATTTGAACTATTGATCTTTTTCTCGAAATACTAAATAAACTCCAAAAACCTCTCAACAGTGATGAAAATAGGCAATAATACAATTTAAAAAAAATAAAATAAAATATGCAAGTTTTCTATCCTAAATGCACATTAAAAATATTTTTTCATTTCTGTTTCTTTTCACGGCAGAATTCGATCCTCGATGCACTATCATTAGCAATAATTAAAATTGCCTTATGAATGTTAAAACAAAGCATTTAGTATAGTACAAACAAAATCAGGGCACTAATACGTTTGTTATATCCCCTCTTTTGCTTCTATCGAACTTTTACGCTCTCTGCACTAAATATAAACAAATTTTATAACACATTCGTGCTATAAATAGCAGATGCTATCCTCTAATTCGTTTATCTTCCAAAATGCTTATGAATTACCTTATTAAATATGGATAATTTACAGCTTCACTGGCAGGTCTTTGCCTACAATCAGGTGATGTGGCAGTTTCATTAGGCACTAGCGATACGCTGTTTCTCTCTTTGTCGCATTATATGCCTGCACTCGAAGGACACATATTTAAGAATCCGATTGACTCAAATGCTTTTATGGGAATGCTATGGTTAGTCGTTCAAAAAATATTTACTTAAAGCAGCACTGACCAGTCAATATGGATACTAATCTATCTAACCTTATCTAATCCAAACGAGTTTCTTAAAAAGTAAATCTCTACTGATAAAAAAGTTAGATGTGAAATAAATCGCTGAAGAAACTTTCTACATCTGATTTTGAATTACGATATTATTTATAGTTTCACCTCGGAAGTAAAGATTAACTGCATCTTACAGCTAATTTTATTCGTTTTAATGAATACCTCAGTATCGGATGTGAACCAGATGTGAGGTTTGCAATAGCATGGGACCGGAATAAGGTCAGTGGCCAAACTAAAACCGGATTAGATGCCTGAATGCCGAAGAGTACCGGAAACTGGATATACCGGAAAATGCTGCCCCATGTATTACCTAAAACCTAGGGATTGCAAAATCAGATGCCTTTTCAACTGCTTGATCAAATGAGCGCACCAAATCTCCTAAAATCTTTCAAAACGACCATGTTTTGTGAGTAAGTGGGCACAATTTGTTTTAATTAGAGAAGCCACCTTAGCGCTTTAGCGGTTCTCTGGGAAATATTTGCCCAATAATATAGGCAATTTTTTTTTCAATTTCAAGCTACAAGAATGGCTCATTCACAAGAAATCGTATCCGTAAAATGGTTATCGCATCTGATTGGGATGCATTCGCAGCGCTTGTTACTCGGACACCACCTGGTAACAACGGAAATATTGGTTTGTATTTTGTCTTGATGGATTTTTATCTTTAAGGGGAATAATTATTTAGTGCCTAAAAAATTTATTTTCATTATAAAATTGGAACAGTGCCAATAGGAGGAATCAACCATCATTGATGATTGATTGTTTTTATTCGCATTACTTCAACTGTTGTTCGAAAAATGTTGTGCTCAGATTATAATTACAGTGAAGAAAAGAAATCTATTCTGTTTCTCAGGATAAATGGTTAAAAACCAGTAATGGCGTCATCAGATTTATTAATTTTACACTAAGAAAAAAAATATTACTAGTTTGGGTTGTTCCATACAATTCTGAAATGAAACTGATTTCGAAAACGAATAATAAATCTACCGTATCCTACGAGGGTTTCACCTCTGGATCGTTTATCACCTATGCCCACAGGTAAAACATTCGTAATCTTGAGCGGACCTAGGTTCATTTCTCCTATTCTTGAGCACTTCTGCAATTCGGGATAAAATCAAGAAATCCCAGATTACGCATTTTATTACTCCTTTTCTCCTTCCTCCTCCCCCCTTCCCCACCGCTCTCCTTACCTCGTTATTGTCATAATTTTCAATTGTATCTCCGTGCTGCGCCTTAAAAGGATATGAGCTGAATGCATCTCGTAAGTTTAGGTTTTTACTTCGACGATAACGAAATTGTACCGAATGTCTCTCGCGGTGATTACCGATTCAATTCTCAAGGCGAACAGGTACCTTCCTTACTCTATCAATCGCCACATTTCTCTATCGCGAAACTTTTATTGTTTATTCTTGAACATATTGCACAGGTAATTTGAACAAGCTTTCTATAGAATGGAAATCGATGGAAGTCAACCTGAGGAAATAAACTTGCCCAGTCATTAAGGGAGAAAAAGAGTCTGCTTACGATAGAAGGGAGTTTCATCATCTTGTATTTTCTTGTTTACAAGCCTTTAGGCTTGTCGCGCTCTTAATTTTTCTAAATGGACGAACATTTCAGGGGCAGATGCACCTATAAGAAGCGAGATTATGCCGTTGGCAATTTTTCAAACGGAATCTTTTTTTTTGTTTAGTTATACATAAGCGGAAGTGATCCATCTTTCCTATTTTTAGTACAAAAAAAGGAGTGCATTTATAAATGAGGCAAAATATTTCCATATAAAAGCCATCATATTAGAAATGAAGCGTATTTTCTTATAAGAAGTTATCAAACTTTCACCGTTAAATAAACAAATCATTGTCATCTTTGATGTTTTTTTCCCAATAAACAACGAAATTTACATCGATAAACAAACATTTTCTCAAAACTAAACAAGAATTCAATTTCAAACATTTCATGAC
Organism: Baylisascaris schroederi; assembly: GCA_006503575.1. Taxonomy (NCBI): domain Eukaryota; kingdom Metazoa; phylum Nematoda; class Chromadorea; order Rhabditida; family Ascarididae; genus Baylisascaris; species Baylisascaris schroederi. The sequence goes on from QEWY01003119.1 coordinate 908,425, forward strand.
TGAATCCACCTAAAGTCTGGCACTCAAACCTAACATTATAAGCAATTTTTTGGGTCCTGTTAAAATTATAATTCGTTATAGAGGTGCAGTGAATCTTAACCAATTACTGGCTCTATCAAATGAAGCTGGCAACAATTTATTCGTGACAGCTGCCCTTTATTTGCTACCATACACCACTGTTCCTCTAAAAGACGATATCAAAAGTAAATACTTTTGACATCGTCTTTTCACTCTTTCAATGCTCCCTCTGGAGGTTTGTTATAGTTGAACGAATGCTATTTCATCACCATTAATGCTGACCTATGCTACCATAATCTATTTATTAGTTACTTTTTCTTACGGAATTGCAGTATTTTAATAATAGATAATTATTTTACTGCATGTATATTACGGCAATGAGTTTTATCCCACCCACAATGGCGGTACCCAAGAAGATCCGAGCCCCACTCTTCTAACATACATCAATCAAGAGAAAAAGTTACACCACTACTACATGCGCACGTACTATAGTATGTGTTTTTGAGGTGCCACATTTCGAAGCGGAGACGGAAGCAAGAGCAGTACTGGAGCATCAATGCTTAGCAAAGAGATTACATGCCGAGAATATCGGTTACGATATCAGCAATCGAAGTATTATGTTAAATTAACTTAGTCTTATACATATAGGCATGCAAATTTATGCAAATGCTAAGAGATAATTGATTTCTAATTCCTTTAAGCTTTTTATTCTAACTTCCTTCTCATATTTTTAAAATATTGTATTAAAATATATAACTTCTCACTTTATTTAGACAATTTTCGTGAGATATGAAAGTACTGAATTGTGAACATTGTACAAATTTTTTCATGAGGGATGTAGCATTAAAAAGCAAAATGAAACTGCTCAACTTTTCCTCGAGTATCGGTTTAAAAGATCTTAAAAAATAGCTTAAAATTTTTATAGGCTCCGATCTTATAAATACGTTAAAAATTAAACGTATTTATGCAATTTCCGAAATTTAGTCGATTAATATAAATTTGACGCAATATGGCTACTACTTTTCGTATGGGAAAAATTTTCGAAGAAAGGCACTTATTGCACCGCGATTATATCCTCTAAATAACTCTATTAAAGTGGACAAATTTAGTTGAAACAGCTCAAATGTAGCGCAAGTAAATCTAACCTGGATTTAAGGAGAAGGAACATAGCGATGCGCTGAGGTGAATCTAACTTCAAAATTGTTTTGTTGTTCAGAACGGATCTTCGTGACGGGTGGTGCATCGGGGAATAGACATATCGCGCAAATTCTTGCTGATGTCTTCAACTGTTGCGTATATGCTCGTGAAAGTACCGACTCTGCAGCACTTGGAGGTGGCCTTCGTGCTCGTCACTGTAAGTAAACGGTTCTCCTCTCAAAGGCATCATTTAGATACTTAAGTAAAAGGTCTGAGGGTAAGGGACAGAATCCATCTGAGTGTCAGAGAATGAGAGTACCAAGTAACTGGAAAAGCATACGATATTTCCTTTACTCTTTAAGGGCTTTAGAAGGAGGTATGTCAAGTTTTATTGCAGAAGGTCGCCTCTAAGGTTTTGATTACAGCTTCACTGGCAGGTCTTTGCCTACAATCAGGTGATGTGGCAGTTTCATTAGGCACTAGCGATACGCTGTTTCTCTCTTTGTCGCATTATATGCCTGCACTCGAAGGACACATATTTAAGAATCCGATTGACTCAAATGCTTTTATGGGAATGCTATGGTTAGTCGTTCAAAAAATATTTACTTAAAGCAGCACTGACCAGTCAATATGGATACTAATCTATCTAACCTTATCTAATCCAAACGAGTTTCTTAAAAAGTAAATCTCTACTGATAAAAAAGTTAGATGTGAAATAAATCGCTGAAGAAACTTTCTACATCTGATTTTGAATTACGATATTATTTATAGTTTCACCTCGGAAGTAAAGATTAACTGCATCTTACAGCTAATTTTATTCGTTTTAATGAATACCTCAGTATCGGATGTGAACCAGATGTGAGGTTTGCAATAGCATGGGACCGGAATAAGGTCAGTGGCCAAACTAAAACCGGATTAGATGCCTGAATGCCGAAGAGTACCGGAAACTGGATATACCGGAAAATGCTGCCCCATGTATTACCTAAAACCTAGGGATTGCAAAATCAGATGCCTTTTCAACTGCTTGATCAAATGAGCGCACCAAATCTCCTAAAATCTTTCAAAACGACCATGTTTTGTGAGTAAGTGGGCACAATTTGTTTTAATTAGAGAAGCCACCTTAGCGCTTTAGCGGTTCTCTGGGAAATATTTGCCCAATAATATAGGCAATTTTTTTTTCAATTTCAAGCTACAAGAATGGCTCATTCACAAGAAATCGTATCCGTAAAATGGTTATCGCATCTGATTGGGATGCATTCGCAGCGCTTGTTACTCGGACACCACCTGGTAACAACGGAAATATTGGTTTGTATTTTGTCTTGATGGATTTTTATCTTTAAGGGGAATAATTATTTAGTGCCTAAAAAATTTATTTTCATTATAAAATTGGAACAGTGCCAATAGGAGGAATCAACCATCATTGATGATTGATTGTTTTTATTCGCATTACTTCAACTGTTGTTCGAAAAATGTTGTGCTCAGATTATAATTACAGTGAAGAAAAGAAATCTATTCTGTTTCTCAGGATAAATGGTTAAAAACCAGTAATGGCGTCATCAGATTTATTAATTTTACACTAAGAAAAAAAATATTACTAGTTTGGGTTGTTCCATACAATTCTGAAATGAAACTGATTTCGAAAACGAATAATAAATCTACCGTATCCTACGAGGGTTTCACCTCTGGATCGTTTATCACCTATGCCCACAGGTAAAACATTCGTAATCTTGAGCGGACCTAGGTTCATTTCTCCTATTCTTGAGCACTTCTGCAATTCGGGATAAAATCAAGAAATCCCAGATTACGCATTTTATTACTCCTTTTCTCCTTCCTCCTCCCCCCTTCCCCACCGCTCTCCTTACCTCGTTATTGTCATAATTTTCAATTGTATCTCCGTGCTGCGCCTTAAAAGGATATGAGCTGAATGCATCTCGTAAGTTTAGGTTTTTACTTCGACGATAACGAAATTGTACCGAATGTCTCTCGCGGTGATTACCGATTCAATTCTCAAGGCGAACAGGTACCTTCCTTACTCTATCAATCGCCACATTTCTCTATCGCGAAACTTTTATTGTTTATTCTTGAACATATTGCACAGGTAATTTGAACAAGCTTTCTATAGAATGGAAATCGATGGAAGTCAACCTGAGGAAATAAACTTGCCCAGTCATTAAGGGAGAAAAAGAGTCTGCTTACGATAGAAGGGAGTTTCATCATCTTGTATTTTCTTGTTTACAAGCCTTTAGGCTTGTCGCGCTCTTAATTTTTCTAAATGGACGAACATTTCAGGGGCAGATGCACCTATAAGAAGCGAGATTATGCCGTTGGCAATTTTTCAAACGGAATCTTTTTTTTTGTTTAGTTATACATAAGCGGAAGTGATCCATCTTTCCTATTTTTAGTACAAAAAAAGGAGTGCATTTATAAATGAGGCAAAATATTTCCATATAAAAGCCATCATATTAGAAATGAAGCGTATTTTCTTATAAGAAGTTATCAAACTTTCACCGTTAAATAAACAAATCATTGTCATCTTTGATGTTTTTTTCCCAATAAACAACGAAATTTACATCGATAAACAAACATTTTCTCAAAACTAAACAAGAATTCAATTTCAAACATTTCATGACTGAATCCACCTAAAGTCTGGCACTCAAACCTAACATTATAAGCAATTTTTTGGGTCCTGTTAAAATTATAATTCGTTATAGAGGTGCAGTGAATCTTAACCAATTACTGGCTCTATCAAATGAAGCTGGCAACAATTTATTCGTGACAGCTGCCCTTTATTTGCTACCATACACCACTGTTCCTCTAAAAGACGATATCAAAAGTAAATACTTTTGACATCGTCTTTTCACTCTTTCAATGCTCCCTCTGGAGGTTTGTTATAGTTGAACGAATGCTATTTCATCACCATTAATGCTGACCTATGCTACCATAATCTATTTATTAGTTACTTTTTCTTACGGAATTGCAGTATTTTAATAATAGATAATTATTTTACTGCATGTATATTACGGCAATGAGTTTTATCCCACCCACAATGGCGGTACCCAAGAAGATCCGAGCCCCACTCTTCTAACATACATCAATCAAGAGAAAAAGTTACACCACTACTACATGCGCACGTACTATAGTATGTGTTTTTGAGGTGCCACATTTCGAAGCGGAGACGGAAGCAAGAGCAGTACTGGAGCATCAATGCTTAGCAAAGAGATTACATGCCGAGAATATCGGTTACGATATCAGCAATCGAAGTATTATGTTAAATTAACTTAGTCTTATACATATAGGCATGCAAATTTATGCAAATGCTAAGAGATAATTGATTTCTAATTCCTTTAAGCTTTTTATTCTAACTTCCTTCTCATATTTTTAAAATATTGTATTAAAATATATAACTTCTCACTTTATTTAGACAATTTTCGTGAGATATGAAAGTACTGAATTGTGAACATTGTACAAATTTTTTCATGAGGGATGTAGCATTAAAAAGCAAAATGAAACTGCTCAACTTTTCCTCGAGTATCGGTTTAAAAGATCTTAAAAAATAGCTTAAAATTTTTATAGGCTCCGATCTTATAAATACGTTAAAAATTAAACGTATTTATGCAATTTCCGAAATTTAGTCGATTAATATAAATTTGACGCAATATGGCTACTACTTTTCGTATGGGAAAAATTTTCGAAGAAAGGCACTTATTGCACCGCGATTATATCCTCTAAATAACTCTATTAAAGTGGACAAATTTAGTTGAAACAGCTCAAATGTAGCGCAAGTAAATCTAACCTGGATTTAAGGAGAAGGAACATAGCGATGCGCTGAGGTGAATCTAACTTCAAAATTGTTTTGTTGTTCAGAACGGATCTTCGTGACGGGTGGTGCATCGGGGAATAGACATATCGCGCAAATTCTTGCTGATGTCTTCAACTGTTGCGTATATGCTCGTGAAAGTACCGACTCTGCAGCACTTGGAGGTGGCCTTCGTGCTCGTCACTGTAAGTAAACGGTTCTCCTCTCAAAGGCATCATTTAGATACTTAAGTAAAAGGTCTGAGGGTAAGGGACAGAATCCATCTGAGTGTCAGAGAATGAGAGTACCAAGTAACTGGAAAAGCATACGATATTTCCTTTACTCTTTAAGGGCTTTAGAAGGAGGTATGTCAAGTTTTATTGCAGAAGGTCGCCTCTAAGGTTTTGCCTATGAACAAATTATCCAACAAATCTTCAATATCTTCTAGAATTTCTTATGACAATATTGCCCATTTTTCGACTACGCCAATATGTAGCTTTTCTCGCATGAATTGAATTGAAAATTGAATTGAAAATAATTACGCTTTTGAGTAGATTATACACTTCTATACTGTATTACTCTCAAGTGTAGCTTACTTACAAAATTATTGTAATCTTTTAGGTAGTGTTTATCGTGAAAGTAATTTCTTCAAAATATCCGCTAACGCAACGTCTTCCCATCTTATCGCTGAACCGAATTTGGAGGCAGTAAAGGTGATTTCTAATCTATTATGGAAGATTTTTTTTTCAAAATTTAATACTTCCCAACTATAGTATTGTTATAAAAATTTAGTAAATTTTTAACGAAGAAATAGATGACGGAAAAAAATCGGCTTAGTTGGAATGAGTGAAATGAGAATAATATCTCTCAAAACGTGACGATAAAAACTTAGCAACGTTAAAGATCACAAATCAATTTATCGTTTGTAGAGTGTGACTTGATGTTCTATTATTTATTTTGTCGATTTCAAGGTCTACGATCGCCTCCTTCCTCTATATGCACAACTTGAGAAGAGAATCACGAGTCAAGCAGTATGACCGTGGAAATTGCATGGAAATCACGTCGCAATACTCGAAATATGCATATACAATTTTCAGGATATGAATGGTCCTTAAAGCTTTTCTCGTACGATTGTTGAAACATGACTTACTAAATCACTCCATTACATATTTCACCCTACTACCCCTACCCTCAACGCCCCTTTTGAAAACGGATGAGAATACGTGAACAGATGATCAGCATGTACTGAATTTTGATAGACCCAAAGTTCTTACTTTCGATTTCTCGTCTCTAATGATCATGACAATAAGTGAAAATGTACGGCAAGCGCAAATTTTAAACAAAAAGCAAATGGAACCATAAACAAATAATTCGAATTTTACCCTTGAATCTTCTTTAGAACAACTCTGATTCAACCGTTTTCCCTCAAATATGTGTGCCGATTTTTTTAAAGGCAATTCCAATAGAATGAAAACAGATGCATTTTTTAGTGCCATCAATAAATATTTTCGATCTGGAAATTGTATGGAAGAAGCAAGGATTAGCGCTGATATTACATGTAAAAAACCACCACAGAACAGAGCTGTTCACTCAACGTTTCGGCTATGAGAAGAACAGAGCTCCTTGCAAAGAAGTAAAGGCAAATCCGATCTGATGAGGAACCAAAAGACCGTTTGAGCTCATATCAAACACCGACTGAGAACGGAACTCCTCAAAATTGCAAAAACCGAGATTTCAGAAATTCAGGATGGTGGAATCGATTTTCAAATTTCGGTCCCAAATGAAATAATTTATACACCGTTTGATAGGGCTTCAAAAGTCCTGCTAAGCAAAACAAACCCAGGCTAAGTTGGCCTGGAGGTTGCCGAGAAAAAGATTCCAAAATATCAGATACAGGACGTTTGTATAGAAACTACAACATTTGTACACCTATAATTTCGCTATTCTTAAGTAAAACCGCCAACAATGTCAGTACTTGTGATCAGCTCATGGAGTCGTATCGTTTGATGAAAAATTATTGAAATCGGAGACAAAAAATATTTTTTAAAATTTCCCTGTACTGCCCCACAAGGGTCGAAAAAAATGCGATTTCTGGCATTTTTTTCACGGTTACTATTTGCCCACGAGCACCGTTCGAGAGGTCTCATCATGCTAACCAGAAATCTAATCGAAACCATATCAAATACTCGCCGAGAACGGGAACCCCTAAAACCGCGAAAATCGACATTTTAGATATTTTGGCCAGTTGAATCCGTTTTCAACCTATGTCCACAAATGAATCACAGTAGACATTATTTGATACAGCTTCCAAAGTTGCATAGAAAGAAGAAAACTGTAGCTGCATAGCCATAAAAGGTTCTAGCTAATGAAATTCTGAAGGATAACGTTGGATGAAATATTTTGAACTGAAGAACTTCAAATTTTTGCAACCACCGCCGGCACTGAACCATAGTATCTCGTCACCGTAACCCACCGCTCTAGCCACTGGGTCATCTCGACGCTGACTGACAGCGCTCTGAGTGGAGCTGACATACTAGCGCGACCCGCTGCGATTTCTCTGACTCTCTCAATTTAGTGAACTCTCTCGCCGCCGAATGCGTTTTCCGGCATTTCTAGTACAGAGAGGCTTGACATGTTAGAAACCGCTGGAAAGCAAATCGGCCAGAGAGTCCAATGGCACCAAGTGCGTGTCTCTCCGATTATCCGAAAAGAAGTTATGGCCGAAAATAAAAAATGTTTTCGGACTATCCAGGAAATCTTGGATTGGAGCGGAACCTAAGTAATGTATTTGTAATAAACTTCAAGAGACAAGAAAGCTTGCAGTCTACAAGAAAACCGTACGACCAACAGGAAAAGAGTTATAAAAAATTTGGCAATTTGCCGACTTTTTGCAGCATACCCGGGACCTTTTTGGAGAAAATGACAGGCGCTCCCGAACCACCTATGACAAAAAAAATTGCGGGCCGGTTAGTCCATCGAGAAGCGAGATATGACCAAAAATCGATTTTCCGGTTCCCGAACGGACATCTCAACCAGATGACCGAATTTCCGCCAATGCCCTTTACAGATGCCTTCAGACCAAAACTCTCAAGAGGTCCTGTTAAAATTTGGTCAAAAGATCCAAAAATCACAAAATAATGTAGATTTCCGGATTGATCATAGTAGATTTTGAAAAAATTCCGGAAAATTTTACATATTAAGAATTTTTCTACAAGCTTCCTCCCAGCCCACTACATAGGCCACAAAATTAGCCACAGGATGCAAAAAAGGTCGACAAAACTCAACGAAAAGATACAAGATATCGCCATAAAGTGCTTAAGTATGAAAAAGGGGTTTCAACCGGAATAACTCGACGGTGCGCCGGAGTACCTCCACCAAATGCTACACTTATAAGAGGCACCACCACACTATCAGTTTCAAAAAGGTAAAAAATAAAAAAAACCACCCTCTCCGACAAATTGCTGGTGAGATAACGTCCGCCAAATGCCAAAATAAGTAGGTAGCTTCTGTATTAGGTTAAAGGTTGACGATTTCTCCAACCCCTGTTTTTCTACATGGAAAAATTTAAGCAATTGCCTTCACCTTTTTTCTCTGATTGCATAAGCTACCCGGCTTCCTTTTAAACTGCAGGACTGAAAAATTTCAGCTTTTCGTTCGTTCATTCGTTTTCACAGTATGTTCACTTCTCCCAGATTTTGGTGTAATGGAATTTTAGGAATAACATTATCGCGGCTGGAATAACTTTAGCAATAACAATTGCAATAATTGCTAATAATAATACAATTTGAACAACGGAACGCAAAGCGATGAGTTACACTAAAAGAACATCTCATCCAACATTAACCAGCATGATGCGCCACGTCATAAAGAGATTATTTTTAATAAATAAAAAATTCTGTTCTAATCAGTCACTTATAACGTAATTTACACAATTCTAATGCAATATTCAAATAAATACGCCTACAGACATTTTCTAGAGTATGCTACTGCATGACGATAGTTTTCAACCAAATAATGAGTTATGCACAAGAACGTATCCTAGTGAATGAAACATAAGACTTCTTTATAATGGTTGAAAACGTTCAACAATCGAAAGGGTATTCAACAGCGGCTTTTTATAAATCATCGACGCATTTGTCGATGTTCATTCATCAAATCTGACTATACTTTATTATAAATTTGATCAGTGGCCCATTATTTTTCACAGAATATTTTTTTGCATGTCAGCATTCTATCAATGTTAGCAATATTATGAAATTCGTAATTAATGAATTTCTTTTTTTTTCATATGCAAAAAAATTTTTCGAATTATATGAGCCAAAAAAAAGCAGTTAGGATTTATTTCTAAAAATTGTTTCTGCACTAACCGCTCGTTTGATCGGTTAGTTTACATTAGCGCTTTATTTACTCGCAACGAAGTTTAGCTTACTATGGCTAATTGAATAGTTGAACATCAACATCCCTTTGTATAACTTCTAGAAACTAACCTTCTTGAACCTATAGTTTTCTTCGCAGTATTGAAAAATTTTTTAAATGTTACGCTTCAATATTCCATAGTTGGGCGCATTTTATTCACAACTGTTCATACCAAGATCTTACGGTATAAGAGCAATAAGATTTTTCAACTATTTCTCCTATTAATTTCTTGCACACTTCTATTGGAGGCCATTCACTTTTTGAGAATAGAAGTGATATCGATCAAATCGATCAAGTGTACTGTATATTTCATACTGTATAGGTGATCTACGAAGTCGAGTATAACTAGTTTAGATGTTATAGTTAGAAAGTTTACATGAGAAAGTTGTTTTTATGCACATGAAAGGTAAGCAGCTTAAAAAAATCATTCGATGCAAATATCATTCATGATAAGGCATGTAGAGGTTGTTAAGCAATTAAAATTTTGTTCTACGTTTCAGAATGACGGATACAATAGCTTCGATTCGATGCGCAGTAGTTGGTGATAATGGTATCGGTAAATCAACACTCATTCAAAGTTATATTAATGGAAAATTCACAGAGAATCTTGAAGAGGTACAGTACTATGATTTTAGTACTCTAAGTACTATGATCATGTACAGTACCATGATATTTTGGTACAGTACTATGAGGAGTACTAGTACAGTAGAGTACCTTGTACTTGCACAGTACTATCGTAACAGCTAGAGTGCTATGATTTTCTCTGCGTGACCATAATGGCAATATAGGCCTATATAATGAATGGCTAAGATGCCAAAATTATAGTATGAAGTCCGACATGTTTTCATGCCTAAACACCCCCGCTATACCCTTTATATCATCTACACCACTTGCTATCCTCTACTACATTTTCTAAAAAGCAACAAAAAAGTTTTTGCTCGACACCTCTAAAATCAGATAAGATGAAAGGTATTTAAAAATGACTGGACGCATATTCGACAACATTAGTTGATTGATTTAAAAAAACTGCCTTTCAAATGGTTTTTAGAAATTCTACTCTATGAGAAGAGCACGAATTGGGTAAATATTTCATTACAGGGAACTCATTTTAAACGAAAAGAGAATGTCGACAATTATGATGTTTTATTATGCGTTAGTGCTTAAATTTTAAAGTTACACAATCGGAATGAAATTAAGGCTACTATGGGAAATCCTTATACAAATTTTGAAAACAGTACATTTGCTTCCTAAATCCTTGAATGATTTTTCAAGTTATTAATTTAACAAATATTCGACTATTCACTAGCAAATAAAGCAAAGAAACAACACTGGTAGCAAAGTTTTCCACAATTAATCCTTCCAATTCACCTAATTAGGCAGGAAGTTCTTGCAATTTTTTCGCTTCTGTTTTCAGATATTACTATCGGTTTCCGGAATGAGGGCTTCAAATTCCTAAAACACTGTTTTTTACGCTTCATATCGTCATAAAAAAATTGCCAATTATTGCAGATAATTGATATGCCAATCGCAGAAAAAATTCGCTCAGAATTATATGTGGGTATCGATATTTGTCTATTGTGTTACGATATCACAAATGAAAAGAGTCTAAAAAATATTCAAACCAAGGCATGCATCTTTACTTTACTTTATCCCTCTAATTAACTATCTTTTTTTTCATTTGCAGCATTCAGTTTTTTGAAATTTCTATTTCTTTTACGGAAATGAGTATCCCAATGAAACATGGAATTATTTTAAATATGAAGGCATAAATATTCCTTAAACTCTAAATTCTTAAAGATCTTCCACCTTTTTTAGAAATTTCGCTCTTCTCCAAAGTTATTGTCATCCCCTTCCTCGTTCCCGAATTTCCTCGGAGTAAGCGTTCGCATTCCTCCATCTTTTTGCAGGGATAACGATTCTAATATTTTTAGTGGGTAAAAGAAGTGATTGATTATTGTCCAGGACGGCCATATCTGCTGGTCGGCACAAAAGCTGATCTATGCAACGACTTGGAGGAAAGCGAAGATGTCACCCTTGAAAATGAAGATAGGTCCCATATGCATTTTATCTTTATGATTAAATAGTCATATGCTGGATGAATATTCACATTAGAGCGCTTGAACAATAACTCGTCTAGTATAATATGCTGGCATTCTTTCCCTTTCTTATGGACTCCTCATAAGAAACCCTCATATAGGAATATCTCTCTCCATCTTCAGAGAGAAAAAATCTCCAGATTCTAGCACCTCTTATCAACAAAGCCCGCGCACAGTGTTAGCAAGAATACACCACTAAACAAAGGACATGCATAGGCTGGACGTTTCGGCATCAACATTCGCAATCTCATTATAAAAGTAAAACACAACACGAATTACTTATAAATGTTTTACGATACTTGAATTCTGCATGTTCTCGATTGATAACGCTGTCTATTATATATATATATATATATATCCTCATCGCGTAGTCCGAAAGCATAAAATTAGCCGCAAATCATTGAAAAGGTTTTTGCTCTTTATCTACATAATTATGCTCTGTTTATGAGAAATGCGCTAATGAAACGAGAATATTGGTTATCTTCTATGCAAACGAACTCCAAATACAATAAACCGATATTTGCTTGATTATTCAAATCTCAATCTCGCCTTATCGGTAGTCTGTGCTCATTATAATAAATCCAGACCTTTATTTTTAATCCTATCTGTATAACAGAGCTTAGAAATGATTCATATTCTCGTTACATATTAATTTTCAGCAAAAAAAATTACTATGTAATTTAGGACCAAGTAACGAATGTCTTTAAAACGACCATTCGAACGGCAGTCGTCGATGCGGATTCAAATAAAAAACATGAAAAAGGTGATTCGTTTTTTAGCAGCGATCATAATATTCAGCATGGACGGTATACCACAGAAGTGCTTTTAATTTGGCGAATCAAAAGCGGCTAAATGTAATCGAGTCGAATGCAAGGTTGAAGAGTGGATAAAAAAGATTTTTGGGTAGTAACTAAGTAGCTCAGTCGAGTATCAAGACCTCCCAGGGGATGCCAATGTTTATTCTAATAGCTTAAATAGGCGCACATCTATGAACTCAACTACACCGCTCAACGAAATACGCTGATGTCATGTGCGTCTGTGCACGACATACTCTCACTGTAGTGCATCAGCATCAAGCGGAGCATATTACAGGACGTTGTGACGCTATCCTTACTATCTACTTATCTATCTATCTATCTACCTATATATATATATATATGCACAAACACCTCATAGATAGTATCCAACAAATGAAGCTTACCTTCTGTTGTGACCAACGGCTGCAGCTTTGATGACGACCGAGTACAGGGTAGAGGGCAGCGGCAGATAGCGGTCTATCGATGACGATACGCAAGAATACGAGCGACGCAGAAGCACGTTATAGATGAGCACCATTGCTCCGAAACAACAACACCACCAATCTCCGATACAACAACACAACCAATGACATTGAAACAGGCCGAAGCCCGACTTATATATGAGCAAGATACCGCCTGGGGCAGCACAAGAGCATTTAAGTCGATCAATGATAATTATGTGAAGAATAATGAACAAGAATCGATTATACGAGTAAATATGATCGCTGCAGTGTTAGATCATAATCGATTATACAAGTAAATATGATCACTGCAGTGCTAGATCACAATCAACTATACAAGTAAATATGATCACTGCAGTGCTAGATTACAATCAACTATACAAGTAAATGTGATCACTGCAGTGCTAGATCACTAGTAGATATTTTGAGTTGGCTCTTCAGTGCTAACATCCTTTCTCTGTGTTGATCGATATTCACGTGAAAAATCTAAACACTTCGTCGTCATATTGCCGCAAATGTATCGATGTCAACAACAATAAGTACTCGTCAATTTCTGTCATTTCGATCTTCCTTACCTTATATTTACTCTCTGTTAGTATGATTTTGATTCCTTCGTTGTTCTCACTCATCATATACCACTGCGAGTGTGTATCAGCTAAGTTATTATTATTTTTTTTATTACAAATGATTCCCTACGCATAAGTTCATAATTACTTGCACCAATTTGCAAATGATTTCAGGACTGTCATGGTTGGCACCAGTGGAATATGTTGGCTCATTTATTAATGAGTCATTTCGTATGGCCAGATGTGCAATGCCTCTTCTCAAGGTATACACTCTTACCAAGATTGCAGCTGTCGAGTAAAATTTCAAATGACCTAGGAAGTTCCTATATATATAGGAACTTTAATACCAGTACACTATTGTGAGATAACATATATTCTAACGAATCGAGTGGACACAAACGTTGCAGTATGCGAATGATGTACCAACGACGATTTACTAGCGAATCGTTGATAATTCTAGAAATCAAGAAATGTCATTGGTATATAGTGAAATAATAGTAATACACTGTTATATTATGGTTCTCGAGGACTCATTAATGCACCTTTAGTCATTTACGCAGCTATGGATCGATGCCATTTGCATATTACTAAAAGCCAAGATTTGCAGATCATTTTCAACTGCTTTCTACATTTTGTGCCTTATAAAATTACTGTTTTTGCCGTAAATCTGATACGTACATTTTCTCAATGCTCATTAAAAGATTGCATGATAATGTTCCTTTTTTTTCAGCAAACTGCTGTCAATTTTCGAGAATCATGGCGCAATCCAAATGCATTTGTTGACGCTAAACATAATGTAATTGAATTTTTTTTCTTACCATTTTTAATTGTTGTAAGTGAAGTTCAGTTAAATTATACTACGGAAGGATAAATGAAGTGAGGTGCAGAAATTTTATCATTAGCAATATACAAGAATTAAACTCTTTTAAGTATTCTGTTGTTATCTCAGCACTGTAAATATATGTAGTTCTGAGACATAACAATTTTAATGCGGTAAAGAATAAATATACCAGAACTGTACCCTAAAGCCAATTTTTTGGCTGCATTAGCGACAGCAACAGGAAACCAATTCTAAGCTCGTACAACATGAAATTGGAAAATGTGCTGAACATTTTTTTGCGTTGGAATATTTTTTTGGCTAGCTGAAACTAACGCCCTCTTCGTCTATGGAGGAGGGGAAAGCTGAACTATTTCTAAGAGTTGAACGTCGGATAAGCCGCATACAATTTTATAGCAAAGAATGAAGGTAAACTTGAACCTATGATATTCAAGCGATTTCCGATTTTAATCTGAGAGTTTAAATTAGCAGCTGGTAAAAGCTATCGTTGAAGCGATACCGCTGAAGCATTTCTAGAATCCCTAGCAGCCTGATGCCAGGAATCAAATAAAAGGTTCATAGGTTCATAAAGGAATAGAATATTCCAAAATGGGACAGCCATTAATAATGACAGCCTCTCGGTATTGGTTAGTGCATCTATGCTGCAAAGCGCGAAGGATACAGATTGCAGTTTTCGACGACTTTTTAATAGCATCAAAAACAATACAATGCCGTTGAAGTAATATTTTCAGCTGTTATATTTTGCACCGTTTCTTACCCCTTGCGTGCCAATTAATAGAGAAAAGCCGAGAGGCCCATATCGACGTGATTTCGAAACAAGGAAAACCCATAATCTTGACGAGGAGGGCAACGAAAAAAGCGCCACTAGTATGGTCAAGATTTCAGGTTTTTTTTTTAATCTGAAGTTTTCTCTAAAGCATTGGCGAAATATACCCTTTTTTCAGTAACGCTTTTCATACAGTCAAAATTAGTGCTTCAAAAAATGAAAAAATAAATGAAAACTAAAAAAATAAAAAATAAATAAATAAGAACAAAGTTACAACTAAAAGACGAATATTTGAAAGATTTGAAAGGGTAACTAAAATTTAGAATGAAATTCAAGTGTTTTAATATAGCATTTATATATTTATTTATGGTTTAATGCAAATTTGAATATGCAAATTAATGAATAAATATTAGAAGGAAAACTTATGAGTAGAATTAAGTGACGGAAAGTGAATATAATTTAATCTAAACTAGGCATAAATATCAGAGGAAAAAATGAATAAAAATTCGTGAAATTCATGAACGATATTATTTCTCAATTCTTTATAAATAAATAATTTTTTTAAATAAATGATTACAGCCTTAACAAATATTTATAGCAAAATAAATGAATAATCGCGGAAAAATGAATAGTCTAAAAAGTTTTCAAAATTAAACAAAAATTCCAATGAATGGCTCTTCGAATACTTGCTTATGGAGCATATATGAAGAATCATCATTCTTATAATGCAAATCTAACAGATTTTAGACCACCCATTATGTCTACTTAATTTAATATAACACTTAGAAATAATAACTCTTAATAAATATTTTCGTTTAAGTAAATATTTCTCATGTAAAATTTCGAAAATCAAACAAAAAAAACAAAACTAAAGAGTGGTGCAGATTAATTTGAATATTTTGCTTCTAATAGTAATATGCAAATATCGCCTCAATTGTAGATTCATCAGAAAGCGACGATATATGGGAAGATGCAACGCAGAAAGATTAAAACAACTTGCAGGTATAAACATAGGATCACAATATGAGCGAACGCAGAAAAATATAGGATCATAAAGTAGTATAATTAGAAATATAGTGCTGTAATTAGAAATACAGTACTGTAATTATGGGATCACATATGCTATTTTCTAAGAAAAAGATTAACTATTAAATAAAAACTATAGAAATTCATCGAATTATATTTATAAATTTTATCACTACATTTTTAAAAATAGAGAGAAATTTCTCCACCAAATTCAATAACGATATTCTATTTTTAACGATGATACAATTCCCCTCAATTATATATCACTTCCCATTTCAGTTTACTTAGCAATAATTTTTAAAGTTTATTCAACAATCATTATCGATTATAGTAGATGTATCAGACTATCATCGCTCACATAACGTTACTAAGAAGTTAAATCTTTTCTAATTGTTCGCGCAATTTTTGCATCATCTAATGATACAATTTATCATTTTACAACCCTTCAACCATTAGTTCAAATCATAGTACCATCTAGGCCATTTTATTATTACTACCGTGTTATATGCAAATAGTGGTTGGTCTCTATTGAATTCAAACCTATCGTAAGGTATTGAACGCTGCTTTGATGGAGATCCAGTAGTGAAGAAGATGGCAAATTGATCTAATAGTCTCCTTCTTTTGCCTTGGTGTATTAGATACCTACAACACTTAAATATGCTAAATTTCTGACCTCTTTTATCCTAAAATTGCGATCACAATCCCCTTAAAAATATTTTAAAAAAGTTTTCACAAAAATGCACATTTAAAAAGGTAAATTAAATAATGCAAAAAGATGGAATTACGGTGATATTATACCAACTTATATGGCTACTTATAGTAGTTTCTTGTTTTTCAGAATTCATGAAATGGACGAAAAAACAACGCTGTATATAATACTATGAGTAATATGATTTAATATCTCTTTGCCAGTAAATTTCTCTATGGTAAATAAAAGAATGATAAAAGCATATCATGGTTGGTTGAATCTGTGTAAACTTCATTTGGCGATTAGTTAACGTCGATTTATGTCAAACTTTTCAATAGGAACTAAAATATATGCAAGTCAATATGGCTGCAAATGCAATAAGTTATATGCAGTTGCCGTTCCCTCTCCATTGAGTTAGAAAAAGTTTTCCATACCACTGATATTGAAAAGTTCATGACGCTTAGGCAAGGTGGCACTAAGTAGAGATATATGAGACTACGGTCAAAGATCTACGAAAATTGCGTCAACAGAATTAAACCCGGGCAAGATGTTAGGTAAAGTGATACAATTTTTACTGAATTGTTTATGGCCAATTCATTGAAGAAAAAAAGAAAAGAGTTTCATAGACAATACAACTAGCAACAGATACATAAGCGATATATTTTCTATGTTGAGTGAATCACGAGTAAATGAGAATAAAAGAAATCGCTAATGGCGAATACGAAAGTAATGAGGGAAAATGACGACATTTATACATTCTGACGCCCCATCGCGACAGACATTGAGGTAGATCGGCTGCAGTAATCGTTCAACGAATAAAAAGTAGAGCACAACAAGTAAAAAAACCATTAAATAGAAAAGGCATAGGCGCAGCGACGACTAGCAATAACCTCTAGACGATAAAAAAACCCATAGTTTTCAGAATTTCATCACTAAAATTGTTGCCTAGTCAATTTTTCACCAATTTTCATAGTGATAATGAAGCGAACCAGCAACCAGGAAAAAATCCTTACAGGATAAAAGAAGATTCACTAAGGATGTAAGGAAAAGAGTAGGAGAAGACAGCTTGCTTTGTGTCTCATACTATAATAAGCCTAAATAAAGCTTCAACGAGCAACTTTGGCAATTTTACAAACCTGTCGGTGATTTGCTTAAAAAATTTCATTCCATCAGCAAACGATCAAAAAAAGAGGCTCGATTACTAAAGCTTATACCATTTCATAAGGATATTAGCCGACAGGCGAAAAACTACTCGAGGATGTGAATTCATTCTAGGATCACGTTGTCGGCATGAAAGTCGAAATGCTGAATGCTAAAAATAGCTAAAATTTACTGAACTTAATCTAAAAAGGTCTCCCAAAAACCGAAAAAAACGAGCAGTAACTCTGTTAAGTATTACGTAAAACATCGAATCAACCCAGTCCTCACACAAAATATTTCGAATGGAGTTTCACTGGACGCTGCGCCATGAATTTTCTTTGAAGAAAATAATACCGAGAGATATATAGGAAGAATAATATATAAACTATTTGATAAAAACCTTAAAATTAAAGGACGGAAACTAAAAACGAGAAAAACCATCCAAGCTAAAAGAAACATGAGGTAGAGGAGATAATATTTCAATAAAGAAAGTGAGAATATGAGGTATATTAAATATTTCATTATAGAAAATGAGAATATGAGGTATATTAATGACTTTTACATTTCACAAAAATGCACGAAGTTTGAGGTATTTAGAAAAATGAGGTATAAAAGGAATATATGAATTTGTAGGCATTGAAATGGAGATTCAACGTATACGTGTATTAGACAAAACTTTTACAACTACTGATTGCAGAAATTTGTAGATGTGCATTTATGCAAATGAATTAACATAAAAAACCACAAAATTTAATGACGATATGCAAAAAAAAAAAAACTAAAAGAATTTTTGCCCAAAGTTTGATGAATTCGAATGTGACGACGAAATGCGAGATGTTGATTCGAAAATAGTCCACAATTGCATTCGACTTGATTCGTCATCGAGGTTAGATATTAGAAGCGATCGCCACGATGAAATGAACGAAGTTTAGATTCCAAGAGTATCAACGAAACTGCCAGAAAAGATTCTTGCGTTGTTCAATTTGTCGTTGAATGATTGGCGTGGCTTCATTTCATCTCTTCCGCTTTATGTCACCTAAGAGCAAATACTGCATTCGAAACTTAATACAAGAAGTAAAGAAAAAGAGAGTACAGTCCCCAAATAGTCAGCTTTATAGAACCTAGAAAAAGGTTAAATGCTTTCCGAAAGTCAATTACTTATGCAAAATTTGTTTCAACAATATGATTGGCTCTATGCTACGTTACAATAAGCAATATTTCTATGCGATTATATAAGTAATTCCACAAATTATATAAGTGAAGCTTTAAAAATTTTTAATTATTTACATATGAGTAGATGTCGTAGATTTTTGCCAACAACTTATTTGAGGCAATTTAAAGTTTCGACATTTTATCAGAAACTTTTCCTCTCGACAAAAGATTGCACCCCAAAATCAATAATGAAAACCATAGAAAGAAGTTTCCAATGTTAAGAAAAAAACCTCTCTATCGTTAAAAAACTATAGTCTCACTAATTCCCCTTTTAACGCCCACTTACCTCCCCTCTCATCCCTACTAAATATTTTGGTCACCTCTTAGAGAGTTAGAAAGGCGTATGACACCTGAGTATCATAAAAACTAACAAAATGGAAAATTGCAGAAATCAAAGAATTTGCACAAAAAAAAAAAAAAAGAACTGATGAAGAACAACATGGAAAGTGCAAGCGGTTGAAAGAACATAGAACACAAAGAGCAACGCCTTATTCACGCGTCTATACGCTGCAATCATCAGCCAGTGTAGATTCCACGTGGCGGGCCAACAAAGCAAGAAAATTGTGTTTCATTATTCCATGAGAAACGTTTATAATATGTGCATCCTTTTTTCATAAGAAGAAAGCTTTCGGCAAGTTGTAAATACCACTTCAGAAGTCTGAGACTATGGTCATCTGGAGGGTCAAGCTATGGTCTTCTAGATGGTCAAGCTATGGTCTTCTAGATGGTCAAGCTATGGTCTTCTGGATGGTCTTCCGGATCACTTCGTTAGTCATTGAACGATCTGCAACGCAGTAAGCATGATGGGACAATCTAGTAACAAACTTTCCAATTAAGCTAAAATGCAAGCGAGCCGATACTCATATAGAACGATGCCAATCGATGATTATTTCATCTAGAACTTTCTACGAAGTAAACTTTACTTACTACTTTTGTAAAAAAGGCGTTATTCTCTATCGCAACAATCTAAATCCACCTAAACTTATATATGCTCTTCGAGAGCTATAAAAATAATGTTGAAAGAAGCTGAACCTCCCATAATCATAAAACGCGTTAATATTTTTTCGTAGTAAATCGACCTCCAGTCGATATATCGTATTCGCTAATAAAAGATTTCGATTGTTTAGATGCAATGCATGGTTCAATACTTTGTAATTTACTACTCCAATCGGCAACTTTAAATGCAATATCTGTAATGCAGCAGAAACTACAATGATATCTGCCAAGTAGATTGCTCATAAGGCTGGAAGCCGGGAAGGAGCAGAACGACGTGGAATTAAGAGCTTTGTAGTCTCGTCGAACCTAACAAGTGAATAGCCAATCGGCATGGCAACAATCGGGTAAATTTTTATGTGCATTACCTGTAGGCCTACTGAGTAAATGCAAAATTGGCAGCTTCTAGTCACAAAGCCTCCCAAATTGGATAGAGGGTTTTTATTGTCGAATTTTGCAAAAAGTTTCGAGCCTATTGCGATTGATATCGGTGTTCATATCTGTTCATATCGGGTAGGAAAGCGCGCCAGGAGATCCAGCACGATATGCCTGTTTACAATTATGCGTATCATGTCTAGCAACGTTATAAATTATTAGGAAGTAGAAAGATACACGTAATAAGCAACTCCGGCAGATTTCTTTTTAAACTGCCAGCAAATTTTCAGGTATAAAAAAGTACCCATAACTGTTACCTTTGGCTCTGTTTAAACCACCATCAGAAAACTGTCGACAGACGAACAGATATGCCTAAATGTGCACAAATGGTTTGCAAATGCAAACTCACATAAATGCACAAAAACGATAGCCGCTAATATATAACAAATATGACGTATTCTTTAAATCTTCTTGATATACTTTCAAAGCTAGCTTTAAAATATTTTTACATTTCGAAACAACTGCAAGGAATATTTCAATAACGAAGTGATCGGAACAATGATAGCAACATAATTACGCTCAAAGATTTATGCGCTATTATTACTATTATTATATAAGAGCCGCTTAGAGTAAAAGCATTAAAAAAAGATAACGTATATCTCATCAACATGTTTCGCAGTTTTTCTATTCACTAAATGCTTCGATTCATTTCGATAGTTTTCTTCATCTTTTATTTTTAGGTATTGATGATTGGCATCGAAGATCCACCATAAAATTACCAAAAAAATATTATTCCGCAAATTACATTTGTTGGTATTTTCCAGCGTTTATGAAAACGAAATATTATCACAAAAACAAAATTACTTAAGTCTATCCGTAACAGTAAAATAAACCTGAAACGAGATGATTTAAAGGTGGCGAAGCCATTAGGACAGGTGCGTATTACTTAAGTGCATTCATTCTCATAGTTTTTCATGATAGTTGGGAGTGTTACTCTCAACGTACCACATATAACACTACACAAAGCTTTATTTTTATTTTTATTATTCCTATCAAACAAAGCAAGTTGAAAATTTTGAGCGAGTCACACTCAACGGATATTACTTGCAGTTTTATGATTGTTACGAATTGTCTTCATATAAGTAAAATTTCTTACCACTGCACTGAAAAGGTCTCGATGGTGGATCGCGCATGCTCAGCCATTGCGAATCGGAAGGATGTTATACGGTCGAATCGGAAGCATGTCATACGGTCGAATCGGAAGGATGTTATACGGTCGAATCGGAAGGATGTTATACAGCCGAATCGAAGGATGTCATACTGATGTACGCATCGAACTCACTATAAAGTGCATCGATTAAAAAACAAACATCATAACATAGTATGTATATGCCGTGTTCACGATAGCAATCGTTTATAGAGTACATGTTTACAGCCCGTTTTCTACTTCTTTTTTTAGTTGAAAAAAAGGGGCATGGGAGAAAGAAAAAGGGAACTGCTTCTCCGTCTCCCTCATGATCAAAAACACCATCTTCCCTTTGCATCGCTATAAGCTTTTTCTCAAATCTCGTCCCTTAAGTTTCAACAATTCACTGGAAACATACGGAAGTAGTAAAAAAAGCTTATCATTAAAGCATCTTACTGGATGGACGCGTCATTGTTTCACGAAATTAAAACACATACCACACAGTTTAATTCTTGATAAACAAAAAAATATATAGAAATTCGGTTCTCGGGAATGGAACTTTCACTTCGCCTTGCGAGAAAGAATTAAGCGAGGAACAATGGGGAGGCAATGGAGAGAGAGAAGAGGGGAAGGGTGTCACTCCCTATCGACAGGTGGAGGAACAGAGTACCACACTTTCTTTATTAGCTCTGTCTTATCGGCCTCACTCTAAGCTAACTCTTCTCCGATTTACAGCCAATCGGTTGGCTAATATGAGGGTCTTACATCAAAAAGTTGAGAAATGGAAGTAATTCATCAAGAGAAACATCTATCAAGCGCTAATCTAGCCTCCTAAAATAGAGCTAAAATAAACTTGTACAATTCTACTATTATTTACTGCTATGTCGCCCTTCATGAGAAAAACTCGAGTTATGATCCGAAGTAAATGATCTAGTAATCCATATTTCCGAAAAGGCATTGCTTTATTCGTTATGTACGGAAAAATCCTACTTAAGTTTTCGTTCAAGATCGTATATAGCTAAGGATAATGATATTTGAGACAATGCCTATAAGACTGTTCTCAGTACATCAATAAGGAATAGTAAGTACTTCATCAAATATAAAAGAAAAACATCTTACATATGAACAGAAGAAATACGACTCAGTTATGAATACCTGGTTATGAATAACGTGTGAATAAATTATGAATAGTTATGGTATTTTTGTATATTACTATTCCTCAATGATAACTTATATTATTAGCATTGAATATGTGGACTGTGAAATGATGAGTTAGTTGTGTAATATTGCTGAAATCAACAGATTTTTAGTTGCACGAAATATGCATTAGAATGTTTCATTTCGGGGGAATTATGCAGTCTGAGTTGAGGAGAGAAGGACGAAATAGTCACATTTGAGGACAGAAGGACAAAACGGTTCCATTTGAGGATAGAAGGACGAAACCTAATACGGCTTCATGCATCGTTCCATTATTCCACATAATCTTTAAGCATTGGTTCGTTAGGAGGATTCAGGGAGCTACTAGCATAAACCGACTCTGCCCGTACAGTAAGCCGATACCATAACACGACAAACAACGAATCGTTGGCGGGTTGAGCGTATAAGGACCACACACAGACAGTTACTTCGATCATGCTACCACCTTCATATGAAACATATCAGCGAATCAATGTAAAACTATGCGTTGGCGCTTTGCCAACGAACAGATCGTCGGCAATTCGCGTCACTATTTGTTGTAGGTTGGAGAGAGAGATGATATTTGCAGTGGTATAGTATAGGGAACGTAAAACAGCACAAATGGATGCGTGCGACGCGTATCGGTTCCAGCAAATTTGTACACCCAAATATGGACGATGCGTACGGGTACTATAACTTCCTTTCCACTTATGTTCTCATAAAAACACCCACACACTTGTCAGCCTTGATTATACGCGCGTTTGGAAGTTGGCACAATGTACTGACGCTGCACCCGGTGTTACGGTGCAAAACGATCGATGAATGGACCTATTCGTCGTCGATGGCGGAGTTCGTATGCGAAAATGCCGGAGTTCGTCAACTACATCCCATGGGGCAACATGCCGCATCATATATAAAATTTTGGTGGGATGGGAAATGGGAGAGCGTAGGAAAGGCTGAAAAAGCTTTGCTATCCTATGTTGTTGATGCGAACGAAATATAGATCTATGTCAGCTTCCAAGTACGGGTGGATACATATTCACTGGCAGGTTTACGTGTATGATAAATCTACAGCAGAAGAACCATCCATCGAATAAAAGAAGTAGAAAGAGGAGGAATTCGACACTTCTGGTGTAAAGTTATAAAGGAAGCAGCCATAGGTAACTGTTACCAATATGGTATAGTGATCAGTGGAAGTTTATGCAGATGAGGCGCCACAAATTTAAGAAGCCAATGCTTTCTATATGCAAATGAATATGGTCTTCAGAGTTCTAATTCATCCCATTGATTTTGTCTGTCGGGTAGTCTTTCGTATGTCTGTAGTCTTTGCAGGTTCATGAACATTCCAGGACTGCCTAAACCTCATGAATCGGATGCATACTTAGTACAACTGATGAGACGATAAGATTTGAGATGGCACTTGTTTAAATCTGGGAGATCTGGGGAAACCCTTACTGAGGAAATGGAATTCAATTTAAACTGTAGCAAGGCCCTAAGAGATCGAAATGGACGGGTATATATAAATATAAATATAAATAAATAACTTCTCACATGCCCTTCATCCGTGCAATCGCAATGCATGGAAATAAAAACAATAAAAATAACAATAAAAACATAAATAAAAATAAAACATTAAAAAATAAACAAAGAAACGATAGAACGATTGAAGTGCACAAACCATATTTATGTGGCCGCATTCATCATGCTTACTAGTTGTACAAATATTTAAAACAACGCAACACGCAATACGTCGGATTTTTTTTTTTTTTTGGTCGATCTTGTGATCTTGTGAATAAGTGTGTAGCAATTTTTTATGCGCTACTCGATTCGCCGCGTTGTTGTTTCTGGGTTGCATGAGAGTTGTTTTGGAAAGATAAGAAATTCGTAGGCATATGCAAGGTCAGTTATTTGTGGTCGCAAGCGGTTTTAATCGCTGACATTCATATGCAAAAACAATTTTTCATGTTGGGTCAACTCCTTCCAGGCATTCTTTGGGCAATCTTATGTAATCAGTTTACTCAGTAAGCCCACCCGTAGGGAAATCGTCTTGACCTGTTATAAACGATGTCTTGCTCGTGAGCGATGTCGGTTACTGCAGCCAATTTCTCCGCAAGTGCTCATTCTAGGATTTTTTTTTCTGAACTATTAGCTAACCTCCTATTCAGTAGTGTTGTATTTATCGTAATTTCTGGAAATATGAGCGAGGGCAGCTGCTAGGTATATAAATTTAGGCTTTAGCATTGTTCGGGTATCAATGAGCTATATTAGCAAGTTCTTCAATTTCTTAAATAAAATCATCTCTTTATCACCGCTTTACTATGCTCAGTGCATTTTCGTGAACGTGTATTTCCTTTAACTTCAATACTATAAGCCAGTTAGTTAATTATTCTCTAAATTAGTGTTTTAGAATACTGTACACAAATATGACCCCCTTTTCTTGTTACAGATATAACAACTCTTTTGAAGGATAGAGGAATATTTCAGTCGCATAGCTTTCTTGTAAATTTCTCGGACTTTCTCATCGTACTATGAGAATCGGTTGAAAGTTTTCAATATTGAAATATTAGAATAACACTGAGTGAAATTCGATCTCATTCTGTAACTAAAAATTAGCAATGGGAATTTCCGACATATATATATATATATTTTTTGAAACTTCCCATTCGTTGAGAAATATTGAGCAAAGAACTCACGCATATCACTTTCTATGGAGAACTTGTTCATCAAGTGTTTCTTGAGTGGTTTCCATTGCAAAATTATTCGCGCATGGAATAAACTTCTAGAATAAGTTGTTGAATCACAAAAATTCACCTTGACTTATTCAATTTTTGATTATTAATTTTATGCAAATAAACGTGTTTTTATTTGCATTTTTACTATCGTAGATATTATCACCTGTTTGCTCATCTCCGTTATTGAGGTATATTTTTCCACTATTATTTTGTATTTCTTTATTCTTTTCAATGAAGACTCCAATCATTGCGTGTCTGCCTATTAAATAGCATCCATTAAAAGACCTTTGAAGGTTGAACTGTCTAATTGGTAGGTCTAATCTGTCAATGCAGTAAAGCTGAATAAACTTTCATAATTGTCAATCACCTTTAGACTGCCTTGTGCGGATTTAACAAGGTACAGAAAAAAATTCAGGACTAGAGCAAGAAGTGGGCATCACGAAGTTCTATGCTTCCAAGTAGACACGTATTTAATGAAAGGGTGCGTTTTCCATATAAAAGGTTACGTTTTCTACCGTATGCAACAATGGATATATTTCAACAACTGGTTTCGAAATCTTTTTTCAGCAATTTTTTTTTTTTGATATGAGCATATTATTCGTTTTGACGTGCTCATATATTATGCAGAAATATAAGAAATGACGTCACGTGCCAGAGACCGTGATACAATGCGCACTCTAAAGATTCTCCTCTTATGCAAACACCAACCAACTAAATCTAACTTGTAATGAAAATTGCCTGTGCAATAATATTTCCAATATTTATAGTTGATGTGGGCATCCGGCTTTTCCACTCGTTTTATTGAATTTCGTATAACTGAATCTTCGGCCAAGAGGATATCGCACAAGCCAAAATTTGAGGTAATTTGATCACTAAGAGAATTGTTGAATCACCTTATATGATTTATGAAAAGTAAATCCTTAGGAATATCCTAGGCTTCTCTAGATTGTTCAGCTACTGCATAACAGGTGGTGTTTACATCGGAGAGCATATTGGCTATTGGAATTCGATCAGCTGTTACAGCAATAATATGGATACCGACTAACTAGGTGTTTACAACAAAGTTTGTAGCAATCGTCGTACGGAACTAAGAATATATGCACTCGTCGTTTTGGTGTGAAAGAAATTCGGAAAGAATAAAGCAATATACCTAAAATAAATTAGCCCAAATTCATTGAACAAGTTTATAAAGTTGGAAAAGACTATAAAAAATAGAGTCATTTAAAAATGATGATTATATCGATTTATTTGATATTTATTACATTGACATTTATTAAAATTTTACAATCGCTTAAAATTTTCCCCTTATTAAAGCGCACGAGTTTCAACTCACACATCACGCATTCTCTACCTGAAAATCCGCTTACTCAAACATTGCAAAATTTTTACAACAGAGTTTTCGAACATTCATATATTTTTTGGGAAATTTTTCCACTATCGTTATGCTTCTATGATAGTAATATTTTCTTTAGTCTATTGTTCCGCTATAAGGAATGGAAAAATTCACCCACTCAAAATTGCATATTATTTATAATATTTATTTTCATTTTTATTAAAATTGTATGTTATAATATTTATTATTTTTTATTATAATGTTTTATTACTTCAAGCGATATAAATCTACTGGTTTTTTTGGGAGGTTAGAGGCTATTATTGCAATTTGCGCCGCTGTTTATTTTCACCATGACAACCGTACGCTCTTTTTTCAAATCCGTCCAGCAATGTCACCAGATGAGTGGTCGTAAATGATTGAATGGAAGTCTTACTAGCATTGCTTCTCTTTTTAGCTAATTCGTGTGCAATTTCTGCGCTACGCATCAATTAAAGAAGCCGCTAAGGTTTAACCTGTTTAGAAATTTGAGTAATGCTTTGTGCATATGAGAAAAAAATTATGAGAAATTTGCATATCAAAAAATCTCAAAATTTTGCATACCCAATAAACTTTGAATGAGTCATTGCACAATGAAGTTTCATAAGACTATGTCGTTGAAGTGAATGAATTTTGCCGAATATTATTTAACAGGTGGTCGTCAGGTGTTGCTGAATTGAGAGAAATTATTTAGGCGCAGCTGTTGTAATGAATGTGAAATGTTTGCTCGCGAAATATAAGTTGCCGAAACGAACGAAGTATAACGATAAGCATTGTTGCGAATGTGTGATGTCCGCAAATCTTTGCCGAGTGCTAATACTATGTCATCTATTTGTGTTCTCTTCATAGTCTATTCTTAACCCTGAAGTCAGATATTCTTTATCATTATTCGTTCTATTTTTATCTTCTTTTTTAGATGATACGGTACTAAGTTTTGCGGATTATTCGAGTAGCGAATTTTCTATTCTGTTCTCACTTCTACTCGAATTGAAATCTGCAATGGAGCATCGATATTGCGGAAATAGCAGAAGCACGCATAGAAATAATGAACGTTGAATTGCTATTAGAAATGAAAAGTTGTAGGTTGCAAGGCTGCAAAGTGAGCGAAAGATTGATATCTGCAAAATGTGCGTGTAGAAGTAAAATACGAGCGTTCTCATGCTTTCTGTCGAGTATCCCATTTCCTTTGTCATTCCAAGCTTTAGCAGATCTAAAAATTTCGAGTCGAAGAAGGGACAAAGGGATCTGAGCTTTACCTATATATTAGCAGAGTGGCGGAGCCGATTTTCATTTTGCAAAAGGTTTCTACAGATTTTCATTTGCAAGTTGCATCTTGGTGCGATCGTATGCGTTTAGATGTGTGGGTGTGCTTGTGCGTTTCTTCGAAGAGCACAATTATATCTGCAATATTTTACAGTGAACTGAGAATGCTTAAGTATTGCATACTTGAAGCGATTTTGGTGATCGGTTTGATTAGTGGGCGTCCAACAGAAGTGGAAGCACCAATAACGACCGATTCAAGCGTAAGCATATTTGAGCTTTACTATTAACAGCGCTGTTTAGTTAAACGCTATCTGAAGAAAACGGTTGAAAAAAATCAAATCCATCAATAGTATTTCAGTGCGAACTGACTAAAATATTCTCGAACATATAACTAGGCGAGTTTGAAAAATTAAGATAGAATTAGCGGCAATATTGCAATTTTCTTCGCGCGAAAGCGCCAATAAAAAATTTTTATTTAAGAAATGTTTTTGTATATTCTCTGTTGTGTTATAATTATTTATGCACATTCTTCCTTTGAACAGATAAGGCAAATTTATCACAACTAGCAAATTATTTCGGCTATATAACATACAGGAACATAAATATTTTCATGAAGTTTTATGGGCGTTTTTTTTGGACGAAATCTTTCATCGCTATATAATTGCACTAGTGGATACATTTCGTTTACCCATTTGATAGAACTAATTGCTGAAGCGATAATCTTAGCGAAAATAATCGTGGTTTACATATGATACAATCTACTGAAATCGATTTGTAAATTAAGGACATAGGTTAGCATGAAATTTAGCAGCCGAAAGTTTATTAGTGAAACATTTGCATAAGTTGCTAATTGTCGCTTAATAAATAATGCACTCTTTCATAAAAATTGAATGTTCATTGAAAATATTGTTCTGTCCGACCTGGATTACGAAAGACAAAATCCCATTAGCTCTTCGCTTAGGCTGCTTATTCCTGCTCTTTATCTTCCGAATTACTTCGCAATTATTCAGTGGGATATTTTTTTTCGATTTTCAGAATATCTTCTCAACAGTTTTTGAGGGAGCGAAAGACGCTGTTAGTGGAGCAGGTTTGTTGACTTATTTCTTTTTTTTTATTGTTACAATTCGATATTTCATCGAGTTTCAACAAAATGGCAATCCTTTCTTGATTCTTTGCATTCCTGAGTGCCCACTTGGTCATATTTATAAAAAAAAAAGAAATTGAATAAATTTACAACCGTTTGCCCGCGGAAGATGCTACTCGTCGCTAATGAGCAAAGCTAACATCTGCATAGAAACTACAAAGATGACAGACAAAGGACGGAAGACTGTACAGATTTTCCAACGTTTCCATTGCTGCTCACTAAATCCTCCACTCCTTATTCATCGGCACTTCCCTTTTTTTCCTTCTTTCAAATCGTTTGTAATCTCTCGATGCATGACCGAAGACGGAACTTGTTGCTTTTGAAATTTCTACCAATTTTATTGTGCATTTGACTCTTTCAGCCGAAGCAACCAAAAATTTCGTCGTTGGAGCATACGACACAGTAACAGGAAGCTCACGTATGTTGCATTTCATTTCTTTTGTTTTGCAATATTTGCATTGCATAATAAATTGCAAAAAAAAACAATTTAATCCTTCGACAAAATTTTCCAACGATCTTCAACTTTCCGCCTGAAAAAAAAGCGTAAATTAGTAATTCCTCCCAGTTAAGTTTTGCATCTGATCACTGCATAATTTCGAAACCTAGAAATTAACCTTTTAGCCTGAATTTTTATTAAATAATCAGCGGAGACAACGCGCATAAAATGTTCTTCATTAGGTTTACCTTATATCCGTCAACTGCTCACATAATTGTGCAGCTATATTCATACGTTCTTCGAAAATTTTGAGTATAAATTTTTGCTTTTGTTAATGTAGTTCGAGACGTAATCAATGCTAACTTCAGAAGCCGCTAGTGATTCAACAAGTGAGGCAGCCGCCGAAGGGAAAGCAAAAGTTGCGGAATCAGTTGAAAAAGCCGGTACGTATTTATTTCCTTTTTATCAGCTTTTTTTTGCGATCTCTTCCTATTCCACGATTGATTTTGCAGGAGAAATGGCCGAAAGTGCTAAGCAAGGAGTCGATGAAGTTGCTGAACATGTAAGCAAAAAAGCTGAAGAAGTGAAAAGCGCTGCTGGTGAGTTCAGAAATGTTCAGTGAATTGTCTGCCGCCTAGAATATTGCTGATTTGCGCATATGAAACAAGCAAAAACATAACCACTCCATAGAGAAGATCATTAAACAGCTTAAGCTTAGGCCATATTAATGGCATATGAAACGTTCATTTTCCACAGATTTGCTTGGACCATGATTACAAGTATTAGTAAGTTAAATTCATACTGATGCAATATATCCATCACTGTAGGGCATATTAGGATTGAGATGCAAATTTTTGGCATGAATTCCCGTAATATCGATTTGGCTTGAAAGCAATTTTGACTTCAATTCCAATAAATTTTATGTTTTTTTTAGTTTGTTCAGAATAACGAAGAGTATATTTCGTATGCAGTCTAAGGAAACGCTTAGCAACTTTTGAAAATTTTTGTGCGACTGTCACCTGATATTATGCAAGATGGCTGGCACTAAATGCTTGTATTACTTAAAATATTTTAGGTGAAGCTTTGGAGGGAGCGAAAGAAGGGTTGAAAGATGCTGGTCAGGCTATATCAGAAAAAGCAGCGCAAGCAAAAGATGCGGCTGGTAAGATTATAATCCTAATCGTAAGAGTTAGCTAGGAATTTACTAAAGTTCAAACAATATCAAAACGTGTGGGAATCGATCAAGAAAATTCAGAGATTCGATGAATTGCGTATTGTGGGACGTAACATCCATACTTTTCCCATAGTCTATAGCCTGTAATTATCTCTTGTCTTGAAGTCAGATACTTTTCGATATGCGGCCTTCGGTAAGTGTTTTATTTTCTGCAGCCGAGAGCACATTGTAGGCCTCTGGTCGATGACGAAAATATGACTTAATATTTTCGAATATTTTAATAGAGTAATCAAAATTCATTAAACTCATCAAAAGTAAGGCAACTGAAAAAATCACTTAACAGTCGGAATGGTGGTTTATATTCTTGATTTCTTCGAATCTCAAGCCCTCACTTTTAGGAGAAGCAATTGAAAGTGCAAAAGAAGGAGTAAAAAGTGCCGGTGCTACAGCTGCTGAAACTGCCGAGAAAGTTAAAGACGCAGCAGGTATATCTACAATATTACTTACTTACTGCTCAAATAAAAACACTTAAAAGTTCCTAAATGAAATTGAAAAATACCTTTAACGATTTATACTTTTTTTTTGCAAGTATAGCAGGTGATATGGAGCACTTTAATAAATTAATAAAGAGTTTTCTGCTTGAAGAAATCATTCAAATCATCGCATCTGCATGTATTAATCTATTTATCTATGTGATATCTGCCTATCCTTTAGTCATGATTTCCCATCTATGGGAAAAAATTTAGATTTTTTGGTTCAATCCTGGAGCAACTACGGAAAGTAAAAATGGAAGATGAGTTGTTTTGGCGTCAAAGTGTTCCTTCCATTATAAGGGATGTTGATAGAAACACAAAAAAATGATTAAAGGATCGGATATTGAAATTATTGTCCTTCGATATTATTGTCCATTTCTTTGTGGGAATATTTATTCGTTCTTGATTTCAGAAGAATAGAAATATTTAGAGTGAGAAAAATGATTTTGTCGTATAAAATTGTACATATAAAGCGCAGTTTTTTTGTAGTTGAAAAAGCCGGTGAAATTAAAGAGGAAGTAGAGGACGGTACGGTGGCCGTCGGAGAGAAAATGAGTGAAGTGAAGGATGCGGCAGGTAAGTATGAACTTTTAATTAACCTCTATATATAACACTGTATTCGACCGCCCAAAAGGTCCTTGTTTGCATTGATGGTTAATGATCCAGAATTGCTTATCTGTTAAGGTTTTCATTGTTAGTATATTTACCTTCTCTTCGGGAATTCCATCTGAAAGCAAATATATTTCATAATTCAACTGCTATGGCATAGACACGATCCATGCTGAATCTCTTTCAGTGAAACGCCATTGTTTGCCTTGCATATGAAACATGCAGCCACTTATGTTTGTTGAGAGGCATGTTACCTTATAGGATGTTGAATGAAAAGTCCTTATAGCTTATATCAGTTGTTTACAGGGCAACATCTTCAAAGCGCTAAAGAGGGAGCAGAAGGAGCCGTACACACAATTGGCGAGAAAGCTGGTGAGGCATCTGAAGCCGCAGGTTCATCTTTAAACGATAATTTTTTTTTTGTTTTCATGTTCTCTCAAAATTTTTTGGGCATATTTTCTCCGGTCATCTTCTCAGTCTTATAAGTCGTGTCTGCCCCCTCTGTCCGCTTCCTTCTTCATCTCCGTGCTACCCTTAGAAGTTCCAAATGCGACTTTTTCATTTGATAGCATAATATGTTCCCTTGTTGTGGTTGCTGCCAAGTAGCTGACTGTTTTTTCCCACTTTTCACAAACAAATTAAAGCCTTCAACTTTATTGCCCAATTTCGACAGAAACTAGAAAGTTCAGTATGATTTTCACATTATATATTACAGTATGAATGCCAACATTATATCCTAATCGTGTAGCATGATGATTTATTACGACCTTCATAATCTCACCTCTTTCGAAGCTTTAATGCTCATATTGTACTATTTAGGTCATGCGGCAACCTCAGTAAAGGAGAGCGTTTCGGAGGTGGCCGAAAGTGCAAAGCAAACGGCAGGTTAGTGAAACGATTTTATCATTCCCAGAAATCAGTTTTCAGGCTGCTTTTTTTTTGCAGATTTTTGACATATTTCAGGTAAATGCGAAAATACCACAATATATCGACACGACACTTCATCATGAAACATGGTGACACCTACAAAAAACTATAAAAAAAGATCTACTTAAATGAAAAAAAAAAGATTTATTTAAACTAAAATCTCGAATATGTCCGGAAGAGCACTCTTTTAAAATCGTTTGTATTTGTCGGATCCAATCTCTAAATTCTAAGCAAAAAATAAAACATACGCAATAATGAGCCAATATTTTAATTAGCGAATACACTCGAAATTTCGATAATTTCGAGTGCGGAAGGTAATGGTCCTATTTTTCCACAATTTATAACCTCATGATGGTTGATAATAAAACCTCAAGATGATGGTTGGAATACAGTTTCATGTCGTCTCAACGGTAGAAGGCGCAATCATTTCATTGAGAAGTTTACTGAGGTTAATTCAGGTTGCACAGGTTGTGTAAATCTTAATTAGTGTTTGCAGGTGCTGCAGCGCAGAAAGTCAGTGAAGCAGCTTCAGCCGCTGGGAGTGCGATCAGTGGGGCGGCTATTTCGGCCAAGGACACTGCGGGTAATTAATTAAATTAACGATTTTCGATTCCATTCCTCCTCCTTCCCGCCTTTTACTCATCATTAAACGTTGATCGATGATGAAGTTAAATTAATGAGGTCGTTCAAGTAAACGGAGCGATTGAACAAGCAATAGAAAAATTTTGGCGTTATTGAAAAAGCTATGGCCAATGAGGCGAATATTCCGTAAATAACAGAGATGGAACGAATTTCTTGTAGTTTAACCCATTGAAAATCTTAGCCATGTATTAGAATCGCCTACTGACCTCACAAATGTTTCCAGGTAGTAATTATATGTAGCGGTATCTAGCTGCATTATCGAGTAATTCATTTCCTTCTCTTAATTTCTGTGTATGTGAAATCCTGAAATGAAGCCTCTTCATGTAACGTTCAAAACAGCTATCTCCATGTCGCTAAATGTTGTATTTTTTTAGTGGAAGGACTAAGGGCTTTCGGTGAAGGAATAAGCGGTGCTGCAGCAACTATCCACGATAAAACGAGTAAGTTATCTAGTAAAGTCGGTTTATCAACGGAAAACTCTAATGGATCCTAGCGATGTTGTATTAATAATCTCTCGTAAGAAATTATGCAACATTACAGCGTTTTAAAAGATCAAAAATAAATATTTCCTGGAAACACAGCGAATCCCAACGAAAATCATCGATTTTTCATGACTTAATTCATAAGAGTTGTGAAAATCGAAAATAAAATTTATTCAAATTTGATGATTTTTGCAACAAAAAAAGAAATAAATTTACAGTTGTCCGGTTTTTCCGTTTGTGATTCCAACAGGAAGAAATAGACTTCAAAAGTTGTTCTTCATATCAAAGCTTAACTGCACTAACGTATTCTTGAGATAAACGCAATGCAAATGATAAGAATGTTTTAGGCTTACTCCAGTTTAGCTTGTTAAGTTTGTCATCTATGGTTTTGCCAAGCCTAATTTGACAGTGAATTTATAATAAATAGAAATTTGTAATAAATACAAAAGTGTGTGTTCATATGAAAAAAAAAACAAATAAACAAACATTGAAAAAAACAATTCAAATACTCAAATTCTGGCTATAGGTGAAGGACTCGGTAGCATCGGTCAAGGAATCAGCAGCTTCGGCAGAACCCTCAAAGAGAAGATAATCAGCTCAGAATCTCACTCACGCGAAGATAATTGAGGTTCTCGAAATGATTCGTTCTTTGCATCATTTATTACAGTATGATTTAGGTCATCCTTTAAAGTTGAATATTCTCCCATTCCTTAGGAACTTATAGAAATAAACCTTTTCTAACGAATTTCCACAAATCTTCTCTTCTATAAACAAAGGAATGCGTATGTGTTTCTTCATTCTAGCAATATCTTTGCGTTCTGATTCATTTCTACGAACAATCTAAGTCTACGAACAAAACTCACTATTCACCACGAGACGTCGAAGTGAGAAATAATTGCACTTGCCAATTATGGTTATTCCTCACTTTGAAGTATAAATATTCTTCAATGTTATTATCTATAGATATAGATATGCTTCGACGCTATTATCTCCTTTGGTTTCGTATAATTCTTTGACGTATAGATTGATGGTATTTTTTTTAATGCTAAAATTTCATAGATATTTTCAGGCGAAAATTCACATTCCAGAGCTATAAAAAATTATTGAGAATATTTTATTATCCTGAAGCTGAAGCGATATAGCTCTATTTCAGAATTTACGCTCATTGATATGTTTCATTGCAGATTATTCGCCGACGAAGAACAAAAAATCTGAATGAACATGAGCACATAAATTCTCCGTTGTATGATATTATTGTTGATTTCATTGATTGTATGCAGTGTGGATGTCATCTGAATAAATTCTACTCCTTTTGGCTGTGGATTTGTTAATGTTATACTGCTCGGTCGATTCACTCGTTGAAACAAGCACTCCGTTGAAGAGAAAATTCAAGAAACTAGTTAAACTCTGGATATCCTTTATATTTTTCAGTAAAAAAAATAGGTTGGTGGGTATTTTCCTCTGCATCGCTTTTGTTTAAAGAGTGGTAGAGAATATTGGATGTATTGAAGAATTGTATGAGAACCATGAGATTTTCTCTTTTCTAGTTTCACTACCGTCGAAAACGTGCCAAGTAGGAAATGTGGTTGGTGAATATGTTGCAGTATGGAATCGATGTAACTGACACCAGATAAGATAAAGAGACTGCGTAATCGGTGTTACCGAAAGAAACGGGTTGCACTTCGCTAAACAGATTGCAGGGCTGACAAATGTAAGCGAGACACCTTTTAAGTCGCAAAATCAGAGACCGTCGACAAAAGTTTGAAATATCCTCACGTCGTCTAACGCATGTTTTTTGCTTTTTCATAAAAGTTTTCAGCTATTAAGCGCTATGAGAAATAACAAACATTTTCGCACTATCCGACTATGTTTCCTACCGAAAGATACAGTCATAAATTTAATCCCTCGTTGCCAATGGGATCCTCATTGACAATCAACTTGAAAATATCAGGTCTTGCATAATGTCCTACAGTATCTAAGTCGAATTTTCCGCGTGGGATTTCTCTCAAATCACAATCAACAAATGCAATTTTTTCGCCACTAAAATCGGGTTGCAAAATCACATTCCCGAACGGATCGATTGCACAGCTTCCTCCACGGATTAGCACTGGATCGTCACTATCTGCGGTGTTACCTCCTGCTAAAATTTCGTCTGAATCTCTTGCCGGATGTCCTTCAGGGAATGCGGAAGCTGTCAGGTATTGACATGCTGAGAGGACGAAACATCGACCTGAAATGAGAAGTACGGGGAAATAGTTCTACTATAATGAAATGCTATTTATCTCCGGGTTTTTCGCAGGTGAAAGCGTAAAATGGCAACTAAATGCCACATTTAATCGAAGATGGAATAGATGATTCTCCCAGCATATGAGTACATTTATGTATCATTCGGAACCATATATTGTAGTATCTATAGCAGTAACTTCCCTCTAATTTTTATCTATTTGCAAATGGCAACATTTCAGCCGTACGGCAAATGTGTGAGAAGGAAATGGGCATCTTTCACGTCAGTTATGCTGATACATGTAAACTTATACGGTTATAACAAATACCCGCTAAATACTCAACGCAAGTACATATTCGACTGTAAAACAACGGCTTGAATCCTACCGAAAGCAGATTTCCTTGAGGAAGAAATCGGTATAAAGGAAATTTTAAACATCATAAAAACTATAATACGAAAACGCATCTCTTTTTAATATATAAAGCATGCCGTCCGTTTAAGCCGGGGAAGCATTGGAGGCCTTATGCACCAACGACACTCCACTACAAACTAGCAGTTGATGTTGCGCTGCCTTATTGAAAGAAACATTCGTGGTTTAATTGTACCTTCAATCGCAATAGTACGCATAGTTGATAGCCAAACATCTCGATCGTCGACTGTTGGTGCCAGATATAGTTGAATTCCTAAGAAATAACATTGGAAAACAAAGAAACAAGAAAAAAAAATTAAATAAATATAACTATATGAAAATAAATAATATATATCGACTTAATAATAAGTGGTGCAACCAAAAATGGCCCTTGAAAAACATCGCTGCTAACAAATAAGGCCAATTTTGACAAGATAGAACGCACAAAAACTCCCAACTCATTGACCTAGCGCTCTACAAGAGGATTTCTCATCTAGATTAAAATACAGTTACACTGCATAACGAAATGATTGTTTCTGTATTTATATCCAGAGCAAAAATAAGAATGAAAAGTACAAAAATTCATCACAGTCAAAGAATGCATCAGAAATGGTTTAGTATTAGCAACCTTTAGTGTACATAGCAAATCGCAATAGTGGCATATAGTTTTCCCAACAGATGACAGCGCCTATTCTCCCTACATCAGTTTCAATAACTGGTATCATTGACGCATCACCAAGTCCCCATACGACCCTTTCGAGCGCAGTTGGCATCAACTTCCGATGTTTTCCAAGAAATTTCCCTTCAGGCGAATAAAAAAACACCTGAAAAAAATTTACGTCTGCTATTACAGTAGAACATCTTATCAGTAATAATGGCAGGAACTAATATGGCAAAGAAGCTGCTAAAATAAATGGGGAAACATTCTAAGCCATATGTTGACAGCCGAAGATGCTGGAAAACAGAATATGCGTTCAGGTTCAATAATTTAGAAGCCTTTTATGTTTCATCGTGTGGATATATCCTGCGCCATATAAAAAAGCAGTCGCTCAAGCAGATGCAACATAGGCTATTGTCCAATTGCTGGAATGTTAAAAAAAAGTGATAGCACAGTAGCTAAACAGTTGTGTCTCTTTTGCAGCAAAATTATATGCTAAGCGTTGAAGAATTCATAAAAGCCATACAAATAGACATAATTTTTCATGTAAAAAAAAAAATCGTTACCGAGCAATACAACGTTGATGCACTCCTTTCGACAACACCCGTCACAATGTACAACTTCAATTCAGAGGCAATTTGCGCAATTTCCTGAGATTCAGGACCATCTTCTTCGATTGCTGTTTCCCAGTATCGTCTAAACTCCTCTCTACCATCCGATGAACGCATACCCAATCGAACTCCAAAATTCAGACCTTTCGGGTAACCACCGATAAATGCTTCTATAATGAAGAAGTAAAAAACCTGTTGTATTCAACAACGGAAAAAGTTCCAATTCAAAAAAAAAAAACAAAAAACAAAAAACAAAAAATAGCACCATTGGGTATTAAGAAAAAACACCAAAAAATGTTCTATAGCTTCGGTAGGTACTGTAACAAAACGTATACGAAGTCATCTATTCTCAGCTAAAATTATGCAAGTGAAGTTAGGCAAACAAATATGTACTAAATTATGCTATCAATAATGTGAAATTATAAAGGTTAACTAGAAGCTTGTAGAAAAATTGCAATGGAAATGGGCATTATAGAGTATGCGACGAAAACAACTGACCAGGGAAGAGAACAAGTTTTGCGCCATGTTCGGCAGCTTCATTTGCATATATACGTAATTTCTTTAATGTGTCCGCATTGTTGTATAGAACTGTTCCTGCTTGAACAATTGCAACTTTAATAATTTCTTGTTTATCACGTCCCATAGCTGAAACTTTATGAAAAGTGATTACATCATTTCTTTATTATACTCGGAATTCCTGGATATTCAATATTTCTCTTTCCGCTAATTATATCTGTTGATACTAGGAGCAATAAATCCAAAAACGTTCAACCAATCATCTCCTAGCATCCGTAATTATCGTATGAATATTTCGAAAAGTGTTATACTTACTAATAAAATCATTAGTGGATCCTTCCAACCCTATAAATATCAAGTATCGTCGCAGAAAATAGAAACAATGAATCATAAATAAGTTAAGGAAATTTTTGTCGAATTTGCAATTCTTTGGATTTTTTTTAGTTTGTTTTGTCACTTTTCACTTGTTGAACTTTGGTTTATTGCTCAATACCCCAAAAAAGTTGCATCAATAAGCAGCTGTTGTAATTTCGTCGATCACCTAAACGGGTTGGAACTGCGACGGAAAAGCAACAGCCGGATGCCATAACGATTATTCCAACCTCATCATTCAGTGCTTTTTGAGCAAAAGCGAATTGATGCGCAAGAGCACTTATAAATGCGTCAACATGTCCATATTAAAACAAGTGGAAAATGTAATAAATGAAATAACAGTAAGTATACTTTTCTGTTCTTTCGTGTTCAAGAATTTATCAGTCATGAATAGAGTGCACAGAAATATGCTTTCATATGTTAACTGATGAGAGGTAGGTATAAATGTTGTATATTTTATGTGATGCTTATTTTCATGTGATGCAATCTGTATAGGTACAAAAAATCGAGAAAAATATAACTCAAAATCTAGTGTTGCAGTATGCAACAATGGTTTATCACCTACAAAAATAAACAAAAATGCATCATCCAAAAAGAGGACAGTTTTAGAATGCAATATCCAACAAAAAAAAAAGCTTAGGAAGAGCAAAAATATCATTATCATAAAATCTATGCATAAACTTTTTTTCGATCTCTACATGCCACTAATTTTTTATTTGTGCATGGATACATAATGATTGGATACTTTTGACGTATATTTTAGCTATCGAATTTTGTGGCTCGAGTTTTAGCACCTCGTGAGTTGAATCTCGACAGATAGACACCTACGCGCATATGCAGATACGTTGTTGCAATAGCGCAATTTTGCGAGAACAGTCTACGCGAGCGCATCAGAAGCACAAAAATGTGCCGTAGGAGTCGATAGGGAAAGTCTGCCTTTTTGCACTTTTATTAACTCCGCAACAAATTTTATAAACTACCAATAAAATTGATTTTATAGCCTATGACACAAAGTAAAAATTACTCGTGCGTAAAAAATGTGCGTTAATTTCAGCCTATTCAAGCGGCTATTTAATTTTGAAAGCCGATAAAAACGGTAACGAAAAAAAAACACATAAGCCGGAAATATGCAAATAAGTTAAGCTATAACAATGCAGAAGTCAAATGCAAATTTATAAGGAGGACATGACACTTATTATAAGAAGAAGGACATCACCCAGCAATAATTAACGAAGAACATTTGGTAAAGGAGAGCGAGTCGGAGCAATGTGTCGATAAACATTGTGCAATGTTTCGAGCACAGCACTCTATACGTCATTTGCTTCGTAGTCGATCACAGAGATAAGTGCACAAAAATATCGAATAGATTAAATGGGCAACTGTGTGGTACTCTTAAGAGACGACGCACATTTACCGATGCCTTTTTTCCCCGAATTTCTTTATAGAGAACGCGGTACAATTATCTCATTCAAGCTCTCAAGCAACCTAATAAGTACCAATCAACTCTCAGGCTAATCCTAGGTTCCAATTTGAAATTTCCCTGAGAAGTAGCCGGTACTTAGGCATATTATGAAATAACCATCGAAATGCCTTTTAAAATTTGCCGCAAACAAACAGAAAATTTGCTGCAAGCAAACGTCTTTGCGAACTCCATACTCCATACTCATCTTCTGCATACCTTTATAGAATACGAATCCCAAATAAATTTATTATGCAACTTACTATTCGTGGGTATTTGCATGCATTTTTGTGTACACTCATATAAAAATCCCAAAGTTCCACCTGGCGGATCGTTACAGATACTATTGACAAGGTGTGGGAAGCATTGGATGTAGCACAATCTCAGCTACCATACCAACATTCAAGTAGATGCATCAACCTTGAAATGCGAATTTAAGATTCGATAGAGTAAAAATATTTGCATCACGAGAAAAGAGAACTTTTATCGAAGGTTTTAGTGCGTAATTGGATCAGTCGTTATGCAAAAATTTTATTCTCCATATTATATTTCGCGTTGCCAAATTGTGAAATATGAAGGCAATACGTAAAATCAGAAGAAACGAAACAATCTCCGGTAGGATTCTTCAGCACATAAATTAGAAATGCCACCAAATTCCTGCAAAATCTCCATTGTTAGTGGCACGTTCAGCAGACAAATTAAATGGCTGTCCACTCAACATCTCAAGGCAACCATTTAAAGGAGAGCTTTCCCACTGCTTTAGGCAACCTCTGTGCGAGAAATTAAATTTCTAAATATGATCGATTTTTCCACTTATCGCATTTAGATCCAACTTGATTTATCTATCGTCGGCAGAACATTAAAAGAGGTGATTTGAGTGCATCCAAGCTCAATTTCTCGTGGCGGCAACTTGTGTGATTGCTTCAATAAACCTGCTAAGATTCCCATCACGACTATCTTTGCTTCAGTTCAACTGCAGAGGAGCCATATTTATGCTTTTTTTTCTCTTGAAAATTGCTATCGCTTTTTGTGGAAGCTAATGGAAGCGAAAACTTCCACAATTTTTCACTACCAAGCTGTTCACTTAAATATCTACATGATAGTTGACATGAACAAATCAAATCGATGGAATTTATGCACTTCGGTATGTAAGAATATATGCCTGTGTATTTTGATATTTCGTGATCCCACTTACGACACCGTACAGAGAGAGACACATCCACATAAAGAAACGCTAAACGCTCCTACTTGAAGAGTTTGAAGACACACCTGTACGAGGGCATTGATATTTTGGTATGCAGTTTCCCCAAGCGTCTCTTCTTAATCCACTCGCTGCATTGCACTCACAAGACGGCGGTTTGCACATTAAAGGGCATGGTGTCTGCAATTGTTGATAACATTCTGCATGCGAGCAAATCGCTCGAGATTACTGACACTTGTGGCATTCGAAACACTTATAGCATCTAGTCAGGGATTCATAATAATAACATTTGGCACCTCCTAGAGCTAAAATTTGTGTCAGCTACGCGTAAACTTAGGAAGGTTTAGTAGCACATGACAGGTATGATACTCTATAAATTTGTAGCCTAAATATTTCACTCGAAAAATAACGGGATTATAGTGGTCCATGCCGCCTAGTCGGGTTTCATAGGTACACGGCATCGTAATAAGAAAGCGACATAGAAGCAACAGACATATTTCTTCATTATGAAGAACCTGCGGAAGCATCGTTGCCTAAACGACCAAGGAGGTAATGCTCCAGCCGATTTCGCTATAAATGCAATCACAGTGATAAAAAATAACGTCTCAAAGGCTAACCGGGGCTGTAATTCCTTATAAAACTAACATTTTCATTGTCGGTACAGCGCAGTTCACAACCCGTGCACTCGGTCCATACTTCGTTTCTTCCACAAATTCTGTTTGCGCACAGAACGGCTGGAGCGAAAAGCACCTGTTAATTAAAGTGCATGAAAGCGCTTAAATAGTAACTTATTCATAGTATCCATAATAGACCACATCACTTGGGTGTTTCACTTTAAGGCCCAATTCCATAGATGCGGTGCTTCCACTAATCTAGTACAATTTCCGTTTTAAAAATTTATGCTCATATAGGGCTTGGGAGGGAAATACATGCTCAGGAAATTGTTCATACATTTCAAATATTTAGATGTTGAAATCTTGACAGGTCGGTTCCATTCTGGCAGTAAGCCACTTATCAAGAGAAATCTGCAATTCTTCGAAAAATTCACTTCACAGTCCAATCGGAGCAGGTATCGCCCATGAGGAAGTACTCAGGTAGCTTGCATCAAGGTCCACATCTGTTCCGTATTTGTGAAGTCACTTCCTTGCTTTTACGGAAATGGAATCGATATGGAAGGCTACGCAGTGTTTGCGCAATAGTTACCACCAAAGGAGTTCACGCCTTTTGTAGAGGACTCAAAGGATGCAAAAAAAGGCAATCGTTACTTACCAAAAGAGTTAAAGCAGTCCACATCGTTACTAGATGCTGCAAATTCAACACTGGGCTACCCGGTCAACTTCAGAGCCTTTTATTGGCAGTCTACAACACAGAAATCAAACAGTAGACACAAAATACCGTTGATAAGAAGGAGTTGTGTAGAAGAAACAGCGCTTATTGACTGAATGAGATTTTGCCCAAATCACGTTGCTCAACAAGCAAACAGTTAGGCTTTCAGAGACTGATCAGTGGTGGTTATTTGCTTAGTATGAATCACTACCGACAGTTATTTGCTTTAAAAAATGTATGCAACTTTCGAGAATATTTGATAAATCAATTCGATTCGTTTGTTTGCGCAACTCAGCTGGCTTCTTTGCTTTTCCTACATATTTCAACTTTGAGCAATATTTGCTTCTGTGCTTCCACAAAATCCCTTTTTTTTACTTCAGTTCAACTGCAGAGGAGCCATATTTATGCTTTTTTTTCTCTTGAAAATTGCTATCGCTTTTTGTGGAAGCTAATGGAAGCGAAAACTTCCACAATTTTTCACTACCAAGCTGTTCACTTAAATATCTACATGATAGTTGACATGAACAAATCAAATCGATGGAATTTATGCACTTCGGTATGTAAGAATATATGCCTGTGTATTTTGATATTTCGTGATCCCACTTACGACACCGTACAGAGAGAGACACATCCACATAAAGAAACGCTAAACGCTCCTACTTGAAGAGTTTGAAGACACACCTGTACGAGGGCATTGATATTTTGGTATGCAGTTTCCCCAAGCGTCTCTTCTTAATCCACTCGCTGCATTGCACTCACAAGACGGCGGTTTGCACATTAAAGGGCATGGTGTCTGCAATTGTTGATAACATTCTGCATGCGAGCAAATCGCTCGAGATTACTGACACTTGTGGCATTCGAAACACTTATAGCATCTAGTCAGGGATTCATAATAATAACATTTGGCACCTCCTAGAGCTAAAATTTGTGTCAGCTACGCGTAAACTTAGGAAGGTTTAGTAGCACATGACAGGTATGATACTCTATAAATTTGTAGCCTAAATATTTCACTCGAAAAATAACGGGATTATAGTGGTCCATGCCGCCTAGTCGGGTTTCATAGGTACACGGCATCGTAATAAGAAAGCGACATAGAAGCAACAGACATATTTCTTCATTATGAAGAACCTGCGGAAGCATCGTTGCCTAAACGACCAAGGAGGTAATGCTCCAGCCGATTTCGCTATAAATGCAATCACAGTGATAAAAAATAACGTCTC
The DNA here is from genome assembly GCA_006503575.1 of Baylisascaris schroederi. Taxonomy (NCBI): domain Eukaryota; kingdom Metazoa; phylum Nematoda; class Chromadorea; order Rhabditida; family Ascarididae; genus Baylisascaris; species Baylisascaris schroederi. The sequence continues at coordinate 952,419 of QEWY01003119.1, forward strand.
AAAGGCTAACCGGGGCTGTAATTCCTTATAAAACTAACATTTTCATTGTCGGTACAGCGCAGTTCACAACCCGTGCACTCGGTCCATACTTCGTTTCTTCCACAAATTCTGTTTGCGCACAGAACGGCTGGAGCGAAAAGCACCTGTTAATTAAAGTGCATGAAAGCGCTTAAATAGTAACTTATTCATAGTATCCATAATAGACCACATCACTTGGGTGTTTCACTTTAAGGCCCAATTCCATAGATGCGGTGCTTCCACTAATCTAGTACAATTTCCGTTTTAAAAATTTATGCTCATATAGGGCTTGGGAGGGAAATACATGCTCAGGAAATTGTTCATACATTTCAAATATTTAGATGTTGAAATCTTGACAGGTCGGTTCCATTCTGGCAGTAAGCCACTTATCAAGAGAAATCTGCAATTCTTCGAAAAATTCACTTCACAGTCCAATCGGAGCAGGTATCGCCCATGAGGAAGTACTCAGGTAGCTTGCATCAAGGTCCACATCTGTTCCGTATTTGTGAAGTCACTTCCTTGCTTTTACGGAAATGGAATCGATATGGAAGGCTACGCAGTGTTTGCGCAATAGTTACCACCAAAGGAGTTCACGCCTTTTGTAGAGGACTCAAAGGATGCAAAAAAAGGCAATCGTTACTTACCAAAAGAGTTAAAGCAGTCCACATCGTTACTAGATGCTGCAAATTCAACACTGGGCTACCCGGTCAACTTCAGAGCCTTTTATTGGCAGTCTACAACACAGAAATCAAACAGTAGACACAAAATACCGTTGATAAGAAGGAGTTGTGTAGAAGAAACAGCGCTTATTGACTGAATGAGATTTTGCCCAAATCACGTTGCTCAACAAGCAAACAGTTAGGCTTTCAGAGACTGATCAGTGGTGGTTATTTGCTTAGTATGAATCACTACCGACAGTTATTTGCTTTAAAAAATGTATGCAACTTTCGAGAATATTTGATAAATCAATTCGATTCGTTTGTTTGCGCAACTCAGCTGGCTTCTTTGCTTTTCCTACATATTTCAACTTTGAGCAATATTTGCTTCTGTGCTTCCACAAAATCCCTTTTTTTTCTTCATTTTTCTGAATTCCTCGGCTTCTTCGGCACAATCGTTTGCAATTTAGGTCTTCTTACCTATTAGCTTCTCCAAGCCTGATCTTTGCGAAATTATTACCTTCTGCTGCTCCAGTCGAAGTTCACAGAAGTGAAGGGGCAAAGCCCCTCCTGAGCCAGGCAGAGGTCGAGCCTATGTACTATTTGATAGATTCAGTTTAATTCAATACAACCTAGGTGTGAGCCTGAATGACGAAAGAAGCGCGAAATACAACATATCTGAAAAATCTGCCGACCGAACGAGGCATGCGCCAAACCTTGGTACTATTTGCTCGTTTCAATTTAATTCAGAGCAACCCAGCTCAGTCTATTTGTTAAGCTGCTCCACCCCACAACTCTCATAGCACTTACAACCGATTCTTGAAGGAACTAAATTCTCCAAGACTAGAAAAGCTTGAGAGCCTGATGGAGAAATAAGCGCAAAGTTCGAGAAATCTTAGAAAACTCCTGATGCATGCGGGGATTAAACCTTCGATCTTCTGGCTAGGATTCGGACATTTTATCCATTAGGCCACACAACCAGCCACCAAGATTCTATTTGTGCACCTAAATAGGTGAAATTTGAAGAATATGTACTATGCGTTGGATGATCGGAAACATGAAGCTGTTTTTGTTCGTTTAGTATTCTTTTTTTCGCCAAAGACTTTGAAAATCATGCTACGGTCTTACTTCATTTTCCCTTGGTTAAGGTGTGATGGTTGGTGGATACTATTCTCAGTGCGTTGATTATGCTATATAATAGGTGGTCGTTTGGCTTTATGAAATATAAGAGCTGTTGTGTGACATTACTATGGTTATGTCGATATTTCTATTTATGATGGCGCTATTATATTTCTCAAGGATAATTGTATAACTCGGCTTTTGTCAGCCTCTTTTAATTGCTTGTCTGTAATGCCGTATTATATTGCTAGCCCCGGCTATCTTTTCTTGTATTCCGCGGTGCTTGCCTTCGCGATCGGTCAAAATAATATAACAACAAAGGATGCAATTCATATTCGTCTGAGAACCACATTCGCTGGGAAACGTCCCAATGGAAAGAAGTGCCCATAAGGACTTTTATATGCCCTCAGCACAGCGTACTAGGTAAGGCTATTATTTAAAAAAAAGAATAAATTACACTGTTGATGTTTTACTTCTAATGGTTTATTAAAAGTAACAAGTTCGAAATAGCGAGCGTATTTTTATGACGAAACCATTCGACGATATCAATAATGAACTCTGACTGCCATCAAATTGGCGATGAAATTGGAATATTACAGTTATAAATCCTCTTTATATAAGAATACCATTGTTGATGATGCTATATTTACCAATGTATTTTAGATGCCGATGGCTGCAATTTTTTTTTTGAACTCTAGTAAGATTTTTAGGGTCCATCATAGGAAACGCATACTCATTGATAGATACAAGCGCCGAAAACTTTTTCCTACACCTATCATAGTCATCTTAGCTGTGTCATTATGCATCGTATATCCCCGTTTCCAAGTTTTTACTCGCTGGTGACTATTTCTAAGTTCATCTTTTAGTACGTAAAAATACGACAGAAGATGTGTTAAATGAATTATAGTTATTAATTCAATATTATTTTCCATATAGTTGTGTCGTTTCCCAAATCAACACTTAAGTGCCAGAAATCCCCAAACCTTTAAATCAACGAAAAACAACCGTAAATCCCAGATGCTATATTTTCTTCAGGCTGTACTGAAGAGGTACTCGAAACCAATTTCATTCAAACCGTTACGAATATTAGTGGAAGAAATTATATTCGAGTGAAAGTGAAAGATTTATATCGCACAAATGCAATAATTCCTCTAAGGATTGCAGGGAGAAGAAATGAGCGATCACGAGATGTAAGTTGCAGGTGTATTTCTAGATCATTTGAGCACAAAAATGAGAGAAAAATTCCACAAATCATGTTTTTTGTGTTTGAAGTTTCAGCATTGTTGCTGTGCCAAACATCTGACATATTTAAAACTTCAATGCACTTTATTATCATCATAATAGACCATTAATCAACGCCAACATAACAGATCATTAATCAATGCCATCAAACAATGAATCGATCGTCACCGTTCACTTCGAATTTCCTTTAAAAAAAAAAGAAATTACAATTGTTATATATGAATAATCACTAATATATTGCTAATATTTGCAATGTTTTGCAATTATTCGCAAAATTCATCGTCAATGATTGCAAAATTCTCAACTGCTTCATTTTCTTCTATTTTATGCAATTAGCTGGAAAACATTTTTTGCTTAAAAATCCTACCTGGACAAGATTCTTTTGGCACACATACGCAACCTTCCTTATTAAGGACGAATCCATCCTTGCAGAAACAACCCTGAACGCATTGATAAGTACATGGCTTCGGGATTCCTATATCAGCACATGTTTCTGGGCATGCTGTTCCACACGTTTGAAATTCCATATTATCACCACAGTTAGGAGTTGCTGAAAAATTTCCACGTATAGATCTCAGCCTTAAGATTCCACAACCAAGTATACAAGTTCATTTGGGGGAAATACGTCAAAGACATAGACCGAGAAGTTTGCTACAATAAAACACCAGTGAAGAGCACGTGTCAACAAAGCAAATCTAGCAAGGCATCGTTTTAGGAAACCAGCTCCGATTGGTGGTCTCAACCATTCGACGAGATTCACGAAAATCACCGCCAATGAACGACGATCCTCATTTGCTGTTTGCTACATCTTCCAGCCCTTTTTATATATTTATGTGATTTGCTTTCTCAACGACTATTATGCTGTTGTCGTGACTGCGTGCATTTATTTGTGTTTGTGTGTGTTTAATAGCCTCAAGCATTTCTCTTCATATTTGCATTTATTAATATGTTTTTATGTTGATGAGCGTAAGTTCGAAAATAAACTCAAAGGACAGAGTTATGAATTTTAGCGCGCATGACGGGCAATATAAGTAGTTCCTATATCATCTTTCATGCTGATCCATAAACTTTGAAATGGGCAACCGGAAATCGAACATGTCAAAAAACTGGCATTCATACTGCACTAAGTGAGGTAGTACTTTTTCGATCATCAATAGAATCAACTCAGGTCTTTCATAGAGTCTTTCATAGAAAGTTTACACAAGCGCTCCGAGGTTACAAAAGGACTGTGTTACTGCGAATTTTTTCGTACTCCTCTTGGGTAGAATAATAAACTGGTGAAAATTCACAGCAGATTCCCAAAGAGTATGTAAGCACATACTATAATAATTCGTACGCAAGTTGAACCTCCTTAGATTTATTTATCGACAGGAGGGACGTATTGTATATAAGACTATTTTTTTAATATGCCATAATGTAGCTACTTTTGAATCAATTGAAAAACTTACAACGAATTACCTATTGTTTAAAAACGAGGATATAGTTCTTGCAAATCTATTCATTGCTTCTAGCAAATGTGTTCTTTTTTAAATCAATACAGCATGCATAATGCCTAATTTTCTCCTCATTGAAGTAAAAATATGCGATTATATTCTAAAGAAGAAGATTCGCCACAGCATATGTGCTTATAGCACCACCTATAGTTGTCTCAAAGATGAAAGAATAGCAAAATAAATTCAAATCACTAACCTCTACATGCTTTCTCAGGAATACAGCTGCCATTCTGCCTGTCTAGTACGAAACCATCTTTGCAGAAGCATCCTTGCACACATTGCATCGTACATATTTTCGGATCCATATCCGAGCATGTTCTTGGACATGCCGTACCGCATTCTTGATAAACCATATTCTCGGGACATAAATCTGAAAAAAATGATCTCTGTTCAGTTCTCCTTTCATTGTCGTTGAATCGATCCCCTTTTCTTGATTGCGACAGTATTTTTTTTCATTTCCTGGTTGTATATTTAAATGTTAAAGTTTCGGGTGATTGTATCCTTATTTATGGATTATGGTTTTCAACCGGAAGAAAGCATTTTTACATATCGTTCTTCCTCGTTGTGCTCATTTCAAGTTCTCGTTTACAACGGTGGGTATACCCAACCATCCCCACTGTATAGATATATGAAGAAATAAAGAAAATCGTAACGCTCATACTTGCAGAGTATTAAAACTCACCTGTATTGGTACATTCGGCTTTTGGTATGCATTTCCCTTGAGAATCTCTTCTGAATCCTCTTGATGGGCTACATTCACAAGAAGGCGGTCGACACATTGCCGCACATGGCTTCTGCAATTGTGGAAGAATTTGCGCTTATGACTAAATAATAGCTGAAGATTTGGCGTTTCTCGGAGAAAAAAACTACGCGACCAACTATGGATTCTTTATAGCTTAATAGCTTAATAGCTCAAATATTCAAATATTTTTTTTCAAATATAACATATTTTATAGGCCAAGTATGTGGACCAAATGCTCAATTTAGTAATGAGCGGCGGCTAACTGCTTATACGATGAATATAGCCAAATTGACGAGGAAGAGCAACAGCCCATCGAGGCTCTAAGTATGTAAAAAAAAAAAAAAACTAACAAACTCGTCATCAGTGCAACTCAATTCACAACCCGTACAGTCCGTCCATACTTCATTTTTCGCACAAGTCTCGTTGGCGCATAGAACTGATGAAGCAAACAGCATCTGTTAAATCAAATATATTAGGAGAGAGAACTATTAACTCTTTCTTAATACAGAGAGAGTCAATATTTTGTCAAATATATTAAGAGAGAGAGAGAGAGAGAGAGAGAGAGAGAAATGTACTGGACATACAACATTATATCCTTGCACCCTTCCACTGTCTTAATTTTTTGGGATATCGCATAATCATCTGTTTTAATGAGGTGATGATATCTGCCAATGTAATCCCAGAATAAACCTTCTCAACTTCTGATAGCAATATTCCATAGCATACCCCAGCGCTATTCTACTGGATGCAGCAGATATGCAGCAACCAACATCCCTTACAAAGAAACTTCATCTAATGGCATTCTAATATAACCTCGAAGAGAAGTCACACAAAACTTTTTCGCATTAAGATACGCCATCTCGCATTATCCCGCTTTAGGATCTAAAGAATCTTAGCAATTCCTTATTTGTGGGATTTATCCCGGAAGGATTTGATATAAAAGACTAGGCATAGTTTAAACACTTTAACCATCATTATCAGCAATACAATTGCCTATTGCAAACACTTTAAAGTACACAAATCTACGATCGTCACTCACCAAAAGCGTTAAAGCGCTCCACATCGTTCGTTACTCGATGCCCGTCAGTTCGAAACACTGAGCTTCCCCCACAACTACAGTGCCTTTTATTATTAGTGTTGGAAATTCAGATCAAAGTACAGATGCCAAGATATCATCTAGAATAGAGAGGTAACGAGAGTTGTAAAGGGAAAACATTGCATGTTGACCGAGTGAAAATTTTGCTCAGATCACGTGCCTCAACATGCAAACAATGGGGATTTTCAATGATGCATCAGTTGTGGTGTTGTTTGCACGTTATGAGTCACTACATAGGGCAATTCGTTAGGCGAATTCACTAAAAACTATATTTTTCTTCATATTTCTATATGTTTCGTTTACCAAGAGAGAGAAAACTAGCTTGCCAGCTTTTAGCAACAATTGCTTTTGTGCTTCGACTAGTTTTTTTTTTTGCCTGCCTTTGATGCTAAGTTCCCCTTCTTCTTTCTCGGCTGTATCACTCCTCGTCATGGTTATTCTTGAGCAAGTTGCTTGCCATTTAATTTTCCTCACTATTTGCTTGTTGAATTTTCACTTCAGGTTTCAGTCTTGCTGAAAGACTGGAGCCAATTTTCGCACCACTATTCTTAGTGAATGGCTAGCTGAAATGAGTGGGCGCATCGAATGACATACACATAAATAAATCTATGTAGGCATTTTTCATATCAAACTTTGAAAGCCGATGAAAACTTTTCTTTGTAGATTTGCGTGAACGATTAAATCATTCGCACTATGAGTGCATAACTTTGCATATTCCATTGTTAGCTGATCATTGCTTCATGTAGTTGGCAATATGCAAAAGAAAGGATCCCTTTTATTGAGCGTTACCTTTATCTCTGTTAAATTTATTTATTTTAAAATAGAGCCAGTGCAATCATCAACGAAACAATGCGCATGAGATTATGCAATGATCAAGTTGGAATAAATAAGTGCAGTAGCCAGTAACTGCAACAGATTAGTAAGTAAATACCCGGAACGGTGGAATAAATAAGCAAAAAAAAAGAAAAGAAAAAACAATAAAATAATGAGAAAGTTCTTGCATTCAATGTCGCAAAGAATACTTGATCATATGGCAAAGCGCACACTCTGCAATAGATATTTGACCATTTACGGAATTTAAGGATACCTAAGGTAGAGTGTGAAATAGGCCTCAATTCACGAATGCATACACCATTTGCAATTATTTTGCAACATAAGATCTACCCTTTCGATATCGCAAAAAAGAGTAGTGCAATAAACAGAAGCAAAAGAAAAAACATTTCAATTTGCATTGCAAAAATTTTTGCAGTAAAAAATACAGCGAAAAAAACTTGCATTGCAATTAGATAGATTTCAATTCACGTTTGCATTGTTCGAAAATCGAGAAAGCAATGAGATTAATTGACCAAAATTATAAAGTCAATTGAAGTGCCTAATCTTTTCTAAATTTCGATAACTTCAGCCAAAGGAAGCTTGCGGCAAGAAAATCTCGCATAAAAATAATGGCGCAATTCATGATTAAAAACCATTTTACATCGAGTGAAGCTCATATTATTCACGAAGCTTCTATTTCAAATGGAAAATTTTTTTCGCACTAAAAAAGCGGAGAGAACTTTCCACTAATGATAAAATGATGGCACTTTTTCTTAGACTCCTTCGTTTGATAAGATAGTGTGAAGTGTAATCTCATCCCGTTTGAATGAATGGCTGAGGAATAGTGGATCTCGTTCATTGTCATATGGCTTTAAGTATCTTTATGCTCGCACTTGAGGTTGTTCATCTTATTTCAAAGGCCAAGAAAGAGCGCAAGACGAGCAGATGCAAACACCTCGACCATTTCGCTATTGGCAATTTCCATTTCCACAATTCTGCAAGAGAGGAAATCCCAATTTTTTTTTCTATATTTAGCACAACTACCGGAGCCTTCGTGAGTAACGAATCTGCTTCAGTCCCCAGCTGCTCGAGTTCTCCTTTATGTTCCTTGCTAGGGTAGAATGACGTCAATTCTTGCACTCGATGCAACTAATTTTTTTTATTTCCGCGCTTTAGCACTTATAACATGTTGATGAGTACATATCATTGAATATTCTTGCCGTGGCTAATATGCAATAATAAAAGGGTCCTCTACACTACTGCCTATAGCATCTTTCTAAAGGAATGCAACAGCCGCAAATAAGAGCCAAGATTCTAGGGAGAGGAGAACTTCGCTTGTTTTTGGCATAGAAAACGAGAGCAAAACGAAATCCTGCAGTTCAAATAACCAACAGAGTGAAATTCACACCAGAAATAATTGCATATGAGAGCACTTTTCAAGTCTTTCGCTTCTAAATGGCCCTCTTGATAGTTCCGCTTACAATTTGTAGCTCACAAAGCAGAAAACTTCTTCCAGTTTGAGTCAAAACGGAGTGAATACACTTCTCCCTCCACCTTTTTGTTAGGAGTGCAGTTCAATAATTTTATTGAATATATAGATCTGCTAAACGATGAGAGAAATGAAGCGAATTGCCCCGATCGTTGACTGTGCGGCTTAAATTACAAAAATGATGATACTTTTTACATTCACTAAAATACCTTCTAAAACATTTTTGTGACGATTTATCTTTTCAAAATAGATGATAAGAAAATCTAATTGGCATATGTTTTGATATTTTAGCGCAAAACATTTTTCCCAATTTTGGTGGAGGGTTTACTTCAAGAGTTTTCAATGTGCAAGAAAAGCAAAACTATTACGATATGTATAGGATATATCGGCTTATTAAAAACTGTTATAGGATATGAAGTTCTTAAGCTATAAATTCATTCAAATACGAAGAGTAATACTAGATTTAGAATAGTAATAATGAACCTTTTCGCATTCTCAAATATCTTAGCAAAATCTCTCAGCATGCATCGCCTTTTCAGTATTTTATTGCTGATTGCAGTCATCTCTAATGTGGCAATTTCGAAAAAGAAACAATATTATTTCATTTTCACACAAAAATTTTAGGCGAAAAAAATTTTTATTGACAATACATAAAACAAAAAACAAAAATCAATCCGTATAGAAAGGATATTTTGGGGCGAATTTCTTCTCACCGAATTGCGCATTTTCTTTATCTTCGGTGATATCAACTTGCCCGAAGTGAGATTCTCTAAAAATAAGAATTCATATTTAAGAAATATATGTGCGTATCGAGGAAATCTACAAGCGTAGAACTAATCTAATTTATTGTAGTAGTAATTCTCCTCTCGAACGGTTTTTTTTTGCTTCTTCATTTCACAGCATCAAAAATTGTTATCTTCCAAGGATAAAGGAAAAAATTCCTTGAATCTTTTGTATACAAAATACGCAATTAAGGCAAAACTTCATCAAAATCATGCCGAGAGAAAAAATATTTGTAATGCGAGTTGTAATAAAATCCACCTGCATAACTTAATTTAAAAAATATCAGTTCATGGTGGAACAAACAAAAAAAAAAATTCTATGCCTCTGCGTCTTTTTTCGGGCATCCCTCATGACTATATTGCCTTTGCTATCACTCATAAAAAGTGAAATTATAATCAATTAATTAAGAAAAAAGAAATTTTAAATTGAATTACTTACTTATAATATGGACTTGGAAGCGTTGGATAAAGCTCACTGAGGATAGAGCTAGGCATACGCACCCGTTTTCTTGAGGAGATAAGCGCTTCTGTCTCAGGGCTAAGATCATCCACATCTGGCTCATCAATCGTTTGTCCACATTCATCCGTTACGGTCACCTAAATCGCCTCATTGCGTCGAAAATCCCAATTACTTACACATAAATGAATCGTCAAATATAAAAGATGTGGCAGTTCACATCTCATATATTACCATATAAGAAGTGGCGAGAAAGATGACCTAAGAATATGGAGCAATATTATTTGCGTAAAAAAATAGTCAATAGCAGATAGTATACGTTTGAGACAAATCTTCTATTGTAGACAATTTAAAAACTATTTCATTAGTAGTCTTGAATATGTAAAAACCATATTGAAGCATCAATTATCAATTTGGTTTGCCAAAAAGCCATTCTAACTTCCACTTCATATCGAAGGTGAGGGAGGGGAACATTGTTGCAGAAATCAACCTTCCCCCCCCCCCCCCCCCCCCCCCCCCCCCCACCCCCCCCCAGTTGCCATGCTTAACTTCTATAAATAACTTACGTGTACAACGGATTCGGATTCATTTTCGGGTGTGTCTGTTTGTTTGCTAAGTCGACCGTTCGATTCCGCACGGCTATACTTTGCTCTTGCCATCAGATCGGATAGTAATGGTATTGTACCAACATGTATTGGTAATACAGCTGTAACTGCGTTCTCAGCCTATAATGTTTCACTATAAAGTGATTTATGCAAATTTTAAAATCCTTTAGCTCTTTTTGACTACACTTCTGTTGTAGATTGGTTACGCAAAAACACCTTAAGTTGCTAGGCAATCTTCGATCAGCTCTTAGTTTTGGTTTTGGGTGTGTTGTTATGATTGGCTTGAATATCAGAATGCCTTCTATTCCATTATATAACGAGTTTCTATTTTACAAGTGTTATGTTCAACTCGAATAGCTGATAAGCGATGTGATCTGGCAGTTGAAATTACTAAACATTGAGAGTATTTCTTTTCCTCGGCTCGATTCACTTTTTCAACTATTTTCAGTGATCGTGGAGAATCGTTTATCGTCACTCCTTAAAACTGCTCATCATTATGTTTCAATTTAGGAGAGCCTTTCGATATACTTAATACTGACCAGCTAACTGTCTACAGCAATTTCGCAACTTCAGTTATGTTATACCGATGAAAAAGTTATATATGAGATGTTTTCTATTTACATATATAGCGACGAGCTAGTGTCGATTACCGATAGAGAAACCATACTGAAGACTATCCCTTAACAGTGCAATAGTTAAGGCGACAACTTGTTTTTCTCTTAATGCAACAATTAAGTTCATTTGGATATCATCAACATAATAGTTATGAGGTGAACGTTTCTACAAGTATGAAAAAAAAAATGCATCAAAAATAATCAAATAACGAAGAAAAATCAATAAACCTGAAGTTCAAGTGAATAAGTAACTTCGATTATTTTACACTTCGATAACCTTGGTGGCACTGATGGAAGTACAATTTTCTCATGATCCCATTCGAAAATTGATAATGGTGCAATTTCACCTTTCTCTTTCTTCGCGACAATTTTATTCGATGTCTTCACATGTTCACTTCCCGAGAATGTTTTTGCTCTATAATTGTAGAGTATAGAATCAGGTAGGAATAAAGTGCTTAATGTTTCCTTACAAATAAGAGACAGAAGTAATATCTTGGAAAGCAATGTTTGAACGAATATTTTATTGAGTGCCGAAATGCAAAATTTTCTCTTATTTTCGTTAACTGTATTCAGGGACAACCTGGAAGAAAAATATGCCATCTACTTTCTTGCATTATGCAAACCAATTCGATAAAATTGTTGCTATTCTTTCAGAATTTCGCTATAGAGAATTTTAGGCAATATTTGAGAAATGTTTCAAGTGAAGAACAGTGAAATAGAACAAGATGAATAGGATTTAAGAAAACCGTTTCAGTGATCGACAGTAATCTAATAAGAAAGCTTAAGGTCAAGAAGAGTTACTAGAATCTTGCTTTAAATTTATGATCAAATGAAATACTATGAAGCTATACAGGAAAAAATACACGGGAAATACAGGATTCTAGTAACTATCTATTATGCATTTGTAGAAACGAAATGCACAGGAAAAATCAATCAGTGATGAAAAGATCCGACTGCATTTCAATGTTTTCTTCAAGCACAATTTTTCTTTCAACTTCTTTCAATTTGATTATTGAATTGCTTTGTTTGAATCCAAAAGTTACACAGTAAAATGATTCCGGTAATCATAGTTGAAATGATGAGCCATTTGATATGTATTTGTAGAACACTCACCTATAGTTGACATGTTGTTTTAACCTCAAGCATGAGCCTTTAAGGGTCCTCTGACTATCGTTACGAATCCTCCCATTAACGCAGATAACTTCGCCAGGTGTAAAACCGGTCCTATCGAGCGATAATTCGGCCGATATAGATCCCTGTTTTCGACAACAAAATCGAATCGATGAGTTGCACTCAGAAGCGGTTGCAGGCTCCAAAGACTAAATAAATGGTACTATATTTTCCTATGAGTAATAACACGCTCATGCAATTAAAGGTTCAAGTTAAATTGAATTGGAAATAATAGTATTGCAATGACTCTTCAAAAGGCCCTTCTCAATTTTAGAAAAGAGTCGGATGATGCTGAAACAAAACAGAAACGCCAAGAGAAAAAAGTTCCACCCATTAGCAACGAATATTGAGGCGAAAAATGCAAAATAAAAAGAACCGACATCTTCTTCTTGGTAATTCTTCACATAACGTGACGATGAGAATGCTTCGATTGACTTGCATAAAATTAGGGAATCAAAAGCGCTTGGTTAGACATTTCCACGAGAAAATGAGAACAACTTTAATGATGGAATATTCTATAAGATTCAAATGAGTTCATTTAGCTTTTCGATAACTAACTTCAGGACGATTGCAATATTTGACTATGAAATACATTACAATAACATATTTACCGATTGGTGCAAGTACGTAACAACGTCTCTAAAAATTTGTTGCTAAAGAGCTACAAACGTCTTCAATTCAGGGATTAATGGAGATTTGGGATTTAAGAGCTGTTGAGGACTTGAAAATGGGGCGAAAACCAGCACACATCTATGAATTGGTATTCTTAAAATATAGAATGATTACCCTCGTAGCTATGTGTCTATGTGGTAACTAAAAAAATTCTCCGAAATCCGTGCTCTCATATTCCCAAAAAATAAATAAATAAAAAAAAAGCAAATCACAGCAATAAAATATTCATTAAAATACCTTAGCATCCTCGTTAATATCTTCAATACCGACAACTGTAAAAGCTCGTTTGCTAATTATATCGAAATCCCATGGTCTCTCGCAAATTGCCCTACATGTATAGCGAATATATCCGAATTCACCTTCGAAAGATGACGGCAATGTCTTCGGAAGTGTATAAGAGAAGGGAACTTCATGACGACCTTCAGGAAGGATTCGCTCCTAAAAGTCATTATCAAAGCGACGATGCGAATATCTCAGAAATTAGAGGAACGAAATAAGATGGAATGAACGTTCATTGTAAAAAAAAATGCAACAAGTGTCGCAGTTGCTCACTAGCTAAAAATGATAAAATCCACCATCAGATACAATCCTTAGCAGAAAGGATGATGGCGCTACATCTTTGTAAGAGATGCAGGAAATTGTACAGATAGCAAGGAAAAGGCATTTTCCAAGACTCTTCGGCGGTTTCGTTGTCTAGCACCTATGTCGATGCCTTTTTTTGCATTGCACGCTTCATTTCTGAATCAAATCATACCTCTTTTCCGTCTTTGAATGTAATGAATTTGTGTGTATAGCACGTGTTGAATTGTTCACAAAAATATGGCTCCGCTTGACTCCAGTGCTTTCGTGACTTCCCTGTAGCACGTATGAGTACAAAGGATTAGAAAGTAAGATGAAGGGAAAAAATTTAAAAGCAAAAATAGAAAGTTTCGTGTTATGAGGCATATATGAGGATAACGCTTTTTTTTAGCAGCAGTTTTTCATCTCTAACGCAATAATGGCCAGCTCCATCAAAATAAGGCAACTTTATGTCCGGCAGGACGGAGAATTTAGACACTCGATCCTGAATCCATCTCGGCAAAAAATATATATAATTGAGGGTTCTGCTCAATATAGCTTCGAGAAAAACTGAAGCTCCTAACGTCAATTCCTCCCAGAACGAAGAAAAGACTACAAATGTCATCTTCAGATTGGTTAGGTTCATCCGTGCACTCGGCTTCTCGAACTCAACTACCGAATTTAACATTTCACCATCTGACATATATTTTCGCCTATCGAATTTTGATACGTTGTTATAAATTTCATATGGAAACGAATGAACAAATGACTCTTAATTGAGAGTCTAAACTCTTGAATACCAATGAGGTCATTAGAAAACGAGGCGTGTTGAACACCGCCTTGCTGCTTCTTTTTATTACTGTTAAGCAAAAGTACAGAATCAGTTTATCTAGACGTAGACGATATCCTCTGATTGTTATTGGAACGATTCTCAAGAAGTTGGATCATTGTGAAGGATATCAAGGTCGTCGAAATGAAGAAAGAATCTGATGCTTTAGTCAGAAAAAAAAAGCTGTTTGCTTTCATCATGAATCGAACGAATGATGCATGCAGCCAACTAATTCAACGATACAAATTCTTAGATAATTGTGGCTTTAAGACTCAAGATATACGACTAAAAAAGAATGAGTATTACCAGAATGTTTTGTCCAATAGGTTCTAGCACGACCCTTCAATTCCAAAAGTATTTCGTTGACTTTCTTCGGCTCACTACTTTCGATTATCACCTGTAAAAATTCAAACTAGTTTAAGCAGCAGTTATGTGAAATGAATGACCGTGTCTTTGAAGACGTGTTGAAAGCATCTTGTTTCTGTGCCCAACTCCTTGAGATTTTTTTTTCCTTTTTGAAAATAAAATTAGCAATGGGACGACCTCTTACCTCAAATTTTGGGTAGTATTTGAAAAAAAAAACTCTCGCTCTACCATTTCAACACTTTTATGGCCCATAACTTCTTTTCTCAATCAGTATTCATCATAAAATTGCGCAAAAAATCCAACCAAGTTATAAAGCATGCCTTCTGACTTCAGAAGATAAAAATTAGTCGCATAACAGATCTTTTCTAGTAACCGTTAAAGATCTTTTCTCACATCTCGTGGCATTTACATGCTAGAGCGTCAAGTAGAGTTTCTCTTTTTGGAGAAGAGGAAAGCTATTTGCCGAATGTGACATACATCTGGTAAATGCTATCCTCTAAAATGGAAAATTCGCTGAATATGACAGAAATCGCATATATTCGAATGTGATTTAATTTGAGCTCTATATTCATCTTCGTCTAAAAAATTTTTTTCTCTTCAATCGTATTTCATGGTTTCTTTTTTCAGAAATATTTCAATGATTTCGTCGAATAGATGAGAAGAGAATGAAAGATAAACATTCGAGAAAAGCGTATTTTTGAATAAATAATTTTATATGGACATAGATAGTATTTTCTAAATTTTCGTGGACTCTCAAGACTTGTTGGATTTATTTGCGCTTTTAACTATGGCCAAGAATATGAACTTTGAGGGAATTAGCCGATTCACAACGTAACAAATGAAATCTTATTCAATGGCAACTAATTCAAACGGATTCTTCTAAAGTACACCGGAAAACTTTTGTTTATTTCGGATTGCTTCGTAATGAGAGATTTCAAATACTCTATAAATATTTCCACAGAATTACAGCAATGAAATAGATGGATGGAAATGCAAGAAACGCGCGATAAATGCGTTCGACGGTATAACGTTTTCGTTTAAGTTGTCGTAATGTGTTCACCCCTACTCTTATGAATAATGGAGGCATTCTTACCCACAAAGGTAAATCTGAAATTTTGAGATAGCGAAATTGTTAGACCTGGAGTCGGAGAAAATCGAATGTCCTTCGGAACCGCTGGAAAGTTAGACAACTTTAACAGCCTTCAGCGACAGCGAAAATTAGACGGCTAATTAAGCCTCTACTGCAAAGCAGATGCTCCTGAATGTGACTGGAGTGCCTACGAAAGTAGTTTGCGGAAGCGTGACTTCATCTGTCCTTATATTCGAGACGATACTATCCACAGGATGAGATCATCCCATACTAGTACAATGTTTTTTACCAGTATCATGTCATTAGCAGCATGTTTTAGTGGGTAGCTAAAAAAGAATAAACGCTTCGTTGGTGCTGCTCTCATATGTTGCATTCATTCGATTTGGCAGTAGTAATGAAAATTCGATCAATGTGGACGCCGCGATAAAATTTTTCCGCTGCCGGCATTCGCCTACTGCACTCAAGCCTTAAAAAAATGAGAGAGTTTTTAGCAATAACTTTCAATTGTTTATAAAATCAGCCACTTGAATATAAACATTTATTGGATTTTAATGCTGAATTATAATTGCGAACTTTGCATGCTTCGCTAACATGTCGTCATGCGCATTTCGAACGATCGAATATCGCTGAGTAACTAAATGAAAAAGTGTACCTTTCCAGAAATCTCTTGGCCAGCGAAATATGCACTTTCGGCGTTATTAAATTCAATATCAAAATGAACCAATTTCACCATCGCTTAGAACATACTGCAAATAAGTTATTCATCTAAGCGTTATTTTCGAGTTATTCGTCTTATGCACGAAAAGCATAACAATCTGCGAATATAAGTGACACAATATGAATCGTCGCTTTCATGTATACCAAAATAGTAGATATATAAATTCGAATCCCATAAAATAGCTATAAATACCCTGAACAAATCGTAATTCTGAATAATCGCCATCATCATAGCGTCGCATATGACGATGATTTAATAGTAGGCAAATATTGGAGATAATGAAAAATTCAATATTCCGATCTTTAATGACAAGCTAAACATGAACAAAAAGTCTATAAGCAAATGTTGCTAATCCACGGTATCATTAAAAATTTAGCATACACTTTGGTCATTCTACCGATTTTCTATGCTTGAATATTATGAGAAAATAATAGATGGCAATGATATTCGTTAATACTTAAAACACTGAAAGAAATATGCACTTGTATTTTTGATTAACGCTTTTGTGAAATTTAATCAGCTTAATAAATGCATTGCTATATTACGATGAGAATATAAATAAGTAAATATCTTTCTTTTACTCATATTTATTCACAACGTTGAATGGAATTTCATCATTGCTTCGTTAAGGTGAAAACATTGTTCATATATGAAATAAGGTACGGATTTCTTAAAAGGTTACTTTAAGATATAAGCAAGGAATATGCATTATATATATATGTATATATATACATATATATATATAAATTTACTTGTTTATTTATTTATTTGTTTATTTATTCCTTTATTTAAATAATTCCCTTTTATTTCAACAGTGACAATTCTTGTGGATCGTTGATTTGTTAAGCTCATTTCACAAGTTTCTTTTTTAATTTCAAATATAATTAGTAGATAAATTACCTTCTCTTTTCTAAATGAGCATAAAAAAATAACTAGCTACAATGTGCTATTCAAAACTACTCAATCCTCATATGTAGTTCATGATCTTATAATAAAGATGGATTTTGATGGAAAATTGCTGCATATAAAGAGTGATTTGTATATAAATATAATATTCGAGGTTTTCTACAGTATGCGTCGAAAATCTACCGATGTACATCTTGAGAGTTCGACGATCATCTATCAGCATCAGTGAGGTAAGTTTTCTAGGAAAAAATAATCGAATATTATGTAAAAATTGAAAACTGATTAATATTTTCCTTTAAAAAAACATTGAAATCGCCTAGCCAACATCATATAAATGGAATGTGGATTGGCTCACTGGAAAAATGATCAAAGAAATACGGATAGAAAAGCAGAACGAGTACATAAATATATTAGCAAACGATGTCACATTACTTCCATATCTTTAATCTAGTTGGTTTTATTATAAAATGGGCTAATATTCCATAGCAAAAATGGAAGCCGATTTTTACGCTCCATAAACGCAGAAAGATCTTCAAAAAGAAAAACCGAATATTATTTCCTACTTTTCGTTATATCTATCTTTTTTTTTTCTTTTAGTGGAATCAATAAAGTTTCCATTATTATATCACCAACGCAAGCCATTTCTAGCTATTATGAGTTATTCTATAAGTAGAGTTCTCGAGAAACAAAAAGAATAAGTCCCACGAATCTATCGAAAAACCAATTTGAAAACAACACTCAAATAGAGGGAAATTGACAAGGATACACCTATCTTTATACGTCAACGCTAAAATTGTTAGCATATATTGCAATTGCATAATTGTTGATCTCTCAACTCTAAAAGTACTGCAGTCTTAATATTCGTCATTTTTCATCATTAGTTGTGTGTCTTCAAGAAGAAGTTCATACAAATTATGCTTGCATGAGGTTTGCCATTGCCATTGCAAGTGAAAGGTCCCTCTTATTTGTTTTTCCGTAATGATGACATATGCCGAATTAACCTCATAACGTCTTACGAATCTTTCATGCTTACATTACTCGTTTTCATATGACTGAAATTTTAAAGGAAGTGAGTACGATTGGTCACTTTATAATTAACTACTCGAAAGCGATAACTGTGCTCGCTTCGCATCATCAAAAACATATGATCGGCGTTTTCAACGACGAAATGATGGTGGATATTATTGTAAGTGGTCAAAGGGTCAGTTGAGTGGACATTAGAGTGAATGCGATATGTCTATCACGTCCTAGACCTATCTTGAGAGGAACGGATTATGAAAAATGAGAAAAGAACGTTCGGCGAAAAGCATAAATTGATTGCCGTGGATGTTATGCAATTACATTCCTTCATTGATGAATGGCAAAGAAAAAAAAGTGGTTCTCGTTGAAAAATCACCATAAATTATTTCTTTCTGACAGCCGTCTGGTTGCATTCAACTGTTTCGCTCTCCACTTTAGAATCTTTTCTTTTTGTTTCACTCTGAATGCTCAACGAAAAAAAAACGGCTTATTATTCGTTTCTCTCAATGCTATGAGAGCACCCTCGCTAAGGACGTACAAATAAAATTTAAAAAAAGGAAAATCCGGAAATGCCAAGACGTAAATGATTATGTAGCGTCGCATCAATCTATAATACTATGACAATGATAGTTGAGAATTTAAGATCCTCTTATAGATTCACTCTGGTATAGAAAATATCAATCGAAAGGACCAGGTCAAAGAGTATGCATACGCAATGAATCTCTATCATATATTGGTTGCTAAGTGACCACAATATATGCAGTATGCACTGAATTCATTTCCACATAAGTAGCTTATTGCATGCATATATAATTTCATCGCATGAATCGTCGTTTTCATTCAAACGGCACCTCGTTGATAATTAAAAACACGTTGAATTCGTTAACCGTGGAGAATATTTTTGACAGCAATCCTTTCAGAAATCATATTCGAGAGTTGATATTTCGTAGAGGAAAACCCGCTCTTTTTTTTTAAAAAACAAATTTGAAATCACACAGCTGTTGACTTGTTGGCCATTTTCAAAAGTTTGTACACTCAACGTTTGTTGGAGGTGATTGTTACAAACAGGCATAGATAATAATAACAGGAATAATTTCCAGGTTAAATGAAAAGTATTATTTTCGATTGCGCTTTTAGATATGCTCCTGATAAAAAGAATGAAGTGTTAATATATGAAGAGAAAAAGAGATAGAGAGAGGAAGGGAGAAGTGGAAAGTGTAAGAAGCAATGAGGATATAAAACTCGACCATGATAGAGGAAGAAATGGAAAAAACGTAATAAGAATAATAAGCAACAAAGAGACATGAAACCCGATCATAAACCATTTAAGTAAAAGGCGCTCAGTTGTTATACTAGCTTTCTTGCCGAACTAATTATCCTTTGCGCTTCTATAGGTGATATATACAATGGTTTATACCTTATGTCGGTTATAAGAGCTATTCAATAAATAGTATAATTCATTAGAAATCACTTCAATAAAAAACTTCACTTTTTGACAAGTATGAGATTTCATTAATAGCAATTTGCATTAATAATAGTGATTTAAACTTGAATAAATTTAGGCATAGAATTTAAAAATGGTATATATATTCGTGTAAAAAAATAGTGCATAAAAATAGTAGATAAAAATAGTACTAAGAAATAACAAAAACAGTATAAAAATATAATAGGTAATCATGAGTGCTTTCAATCGCAAAGGGGCAATAGTTGCACTGAATTGTCATAATGTTAGAGCAAATAATTCGCAGATGCTGCCTGCACTGATGAATAATGAATGCACCTCAAAAGAGAATAAATCGACAAATGTTTTCTCATTTACGATGGAAAAATGTAGAGCAATTTGTAGAAATTCTCTACATATCCGCTTCAAAATATATCGTAAAGTAGGCAGAGAATTGTATCATAAAGAAGAGAATAAAATTCACTTTTATTTGCAATTCCACTCAGCGATATAAACTATATCAGAACTCGGTAAAAAAAAAAGCTAATAAAATATGCATCTATACATTTTCATTGATCCAATCACTCTCGAAAATCCTCTCCTTTCATATATATTCGAAAAGTTGTACACGTAAATCATATTATGGCAAAATTGCATATGCGCATATAGAGATTCAGGTGGCTTCTTTTTTTTGAATTTCTTGACGGCCTTCAATGGATGGCTCATAAAAAAAGCGCTCGAACGCTTTGAAAGATGATGAATTTATCGGAATAAGCTTTCTAAACTTCATCAGCTTATTCAATTCTCATGAGGAAAATATGAAATATATGACTATCAACGTCTATGTATTTTCATGTATTGCACTATACAAGCATTAGTACATCTTATTCATTTAAGAGCTATTTTCCTTTATCGAACACTTTTCCAGAAAGTTGCATTGCTCAGGTTGTAAATGAAGAGGCTGTAAATAGTGCTGCATAAAGCCAACTCATCAAATCTCATTGAAAAATGGTACGACAGGAAATGATAGTTGAAAGACCGATCGATAAATGTGTGTATTACTAATGATATGACGATATTGACAGACGGTATGAAATGCTGACCATAAAATGAAATATTGAAATACATCAAAAATACGGCCTAGCGAACTTGTCGTCACTAAAGCTTTGTTATATTCTAAATTCTATCCACTGCAAATAGCAATAATAAAAGAGATCGCTTAACAAACATAAACTTCTCATCTTTACTGCTATTCCCTCGATTTTGCTTATTGTTTTATCGACGAATCGAATGCATCAATTAGATGAAAGTCGAATTAGCCACAATACGAA
Source organism: Baylisascaris schroederi (assembly GCA_006503575.1). Classification (NCBI taxonomy): domain Eukaryota; kingdom Metazoa; phylum Nematoda; class Chromadorea; order Rhabditida; family Ascarididae; genus Baylisascaris; species Baylisascaris schroederi. The sequence goes on from QEWY01003119.1 coordinate 973,646, forward strand.
TTTTCATAGAATTGTAGGGGAGATATATGAATATGTAATCAACACCAAAATTTTTTCCATCTAAAACTGATCAATCTCTAATAGGAAATTATCCACAATTACAAGGTAGTACTAACTAGAGAAATTAGGCCCTTTGGGAATAAAGTCTCATGCGATAGTCCGTGCTAGGCTAAAAAACCGACTACTTTATACTAGCACATTACCTTGGTACCATTCAAAGGCAACATAGAGTGCTATCACAATTATATATTTCGCAAAAGATCCACAAAAATCGTTGCTGATGATCCATAGAAATGCCTAAGGGGCATTGGGAAGATTTCTCTTGCATAAGGGAATTGAAAAGAAAGAGCACGATGAATTGGAAGCTGTGAACGTTTGACAGATTAACTACATAATATGCAATGCTCATTGCATACGAAGTAAATCTTCCACTTGCTCTTGAGAATTTCCCAATAAATGAAGGATAGGAAAGAAAATTTGATTTAATGATCAAAAGGAATAACATTTGATTAGAATGTTGCCATTTTATATATGAAATATTCTGAAATAGAAAACAAATGAGTAGTGAGATTTTTGTTAATATACCTCTTTGATATGTCAAAACGCTTCTTTAGTGAAGATAGCTGAGATTCTTTAGACGGTAATCATTTCATGTCGAGGAATTCTTTGAAAGCTAAAGATGCAATGCTTGAAGTTTCCGAGCGCTTAAAAAAAGCTAAACAAAGCTGGCTGCGAAAACTTTACCTCTGCGAAATATTGTTGTCACCATCTGTGAAACACTGCACCTTTATTGCCTCTTTTCCAATATATGTAGGTTTTTTTTCGAGCGAGTGATCAGTTCCGTAATGGTTTCAGATTTTAAAGGATTTTCATTTTTCTCAGTTGAACAAGCAAAATAGAGTGAAAATAACAGCTTTTGCAACAAAACTCAAAGAATACAATGTCAGCTCAATCCTTGCTGTTTGCAACCTTCGTTTTCCTCGCAATGTGAGTATATCAGCTTTACAATTCCCGCTACTTGGAGAGGATGCGTCGTACTCAAAAAGTGTCAAATTACGAGATGTGATGAAGACTACGAAATATGAGCGGAAAAAGGCACCAGAGAAGCTGGCACGATTACAACGCGGTGTTGCAGCAGCGCCCTTCAGAGTAGTTAGTTCCATTAAATGTGAGCAAACAGAAAACGTATGCTATTACGCATTCATTTGACCACTAAACTCTACCGCCTATGGAAATCTTGTGTCCAACCGTCTGTGAGATGATTGCAAATTTTGCACACATAGACAACCAAGGCCTATATAGCGAATCTAGAAAATAGCCTAAATGCAGCATAAATATCACAGCTCTGCTTTCATTGGCTTGCAGAATGAAACCAACTGCTAAACATAAATCATCACACAAGAGTTCAGATATACAACGCTATGCACAGATATACGCATAAATGAGCACATAAACATACGCGCATACGCATATATATTCACTCACACACACAGACACACACACACACGACACACACACACACACACACACACACACACGCATACAATACACAAATCAGCAAAGAGGATGCCGTCATAATGCCGCGCATTACTAGTGCAATCTTGCACAACGATAAAATTAGAACAGTGATCAGCATTCTACTCTGGTACCACCGAACGAAGCGCTATGGAATCTATAGCCATCGAATTACTATTATCACAGATGGAAATCGGCGGTTATTGGTTATGCGCCGCTGCTTATTTGCATGCAATCGGCACCGGTCAATGGGCGATTTCTTGGCCGCCAATTTTCTGCAACTGAAAAACTCATCAATAGTGAATTTAAAAAAAAAAAATGCATAGTTTGCCAGTTACAATTTCGAATTTATTATATTGATATTTTTTTGTAATAGAACATAGGTATCACCATTCTTCTGACACTAATTGAATAAATTTTTCTTTGCGAAGATTATGGACTCACATTGCTTTTCGCAACAAGCGAAATATACGCTAATGAAGCATCATTTAGGGTGATTTCAGAAAAAAATAAATTTTTTTCTCTTTAAGTACGACATTTCAGAGGTGTACATAGATGGCTATACCATCGAAGCTGAACACATTAAAAGATTTAGGCAAAGAATTCGACATTTTACATCAAAAGGCGGAACAAAAGCGCATAGTTCCAGGTGTATTTATTCATGTCTACTATACTTAAAATGCTAACCTCCTCCTGACGTATCTATCCTCCTCCTGACGTATTCTAGTCATCTAAAACCAGATTATTAAAGTAACCAAAAAAAACTATACGAAGATAACTGCTGGTTAATCTGTAGCGTCGACAACGAGGCAGATGTTATATGTGCTATGTTCAAGACATTTTGTAGTGCAATAATAATTGCTGTGGTTCAAAGATCGCCGTTCAAAGATAACTAAGCTGTCGATCATTATCGACTGCATGTCATTTACTTGTCGAAGCGGTTTCATAGATCACCGAGGAAAAATCAAGCGAAATAATAGGTCACAGGGGTACGCATGATATGCGCTCTCATATTTCACCGATTTGCTGCCAACAAGTAGCACCTTCATATACTGATTATTCGATCTTACCCTTTTTTACTTTGTTAGCTTCTTAGATCAGGCTGAAATCGACATACGCGATCGCTCGTTGCAAAACGCGTTTAGATTTTTGATATCTGCATTCGTAATTCCTCTAGAAATTGAGTGATTAACAAAGTGAAAATTATAGGAACAAATTGTGTTCATGGCGTCTATCGAATTTCGTAGCATTGGATTTGATGGATCAAAGCTATGACTATTAGACATATAGATAAAATAAGAAAAAATAGGTAAGCATGCATATGCGCAACTAAAGTTATCATACGCTTTAGCGCCGTAGATTTGTGATAACGTAAAAATTCACTTGAATTTTGCTCAGATGGCTTCCTTTAGGTTAGAATTCATTACTAAATAGGTATAGGCAATTGCGGTGACAGGAATTGCAGGTTAAATCAGCAATAAAGCATCAACTTCAGGGCAATATTTATGAGATGCAAACTGCAAACAACACAGGCACATTCGCAAATATGCTTACCAGTCAATGAAATACAGTCGAGTATGTTAGTGAGCAAAGTCAAAATCATATGGTCACTGAAGAAATAATCAAAGGCAATAGATGAAAAAGCACCCTAGAATAGATAGGAAACCCTAATGATGTGTCACCCGGAAGTATATCTCGAGTTTCTCCTTCATATGGTTTGTAATCTACTGGAATGGAGTGACCATTCAGTTGATCACTTAAAGCCTAAAAGATTCATTCGTGAGTAGAGAGGAAATTTTGACCCCTAAAATAATAATGCATTAACAAAGAATTTTAATAGATATAGAAGGGAAAGAAATTTCCTATCTTAGATTGGTCCAATATAACGTGCCAAAACGAAAAGACGAAAAGGTTTGTCGCTCTCGTTTAAAATTTTTTATGCTCCTCAAGGCAACACTAAATTTGTCAAATATGTCTCATCGTACACGTAGCAAAGCGCTTAAGGTTTAATATCAAATGCCTACTTGTTAGCCACAACATTTTTACAGACTTAGCACTCAAAAATGATTGAATGCGATCTAATGGAGGGCAATTGAAATATGCTGTCGCCGGAACTGTAAAAAATGTGCTGCGTAGAAAGTGCTAGCCGCTCACTTATGTGACAACTGCATAAAACTAATGAATATTGTCTCAATAGAACATGCCCACCTGCAAGCTACTGCAAAAGAAAATGCCCTTAAGTATCTAGCAGTAAAACACCAAATATAACGAGAGCTTATGCAGCAATCGTCATTTCCAATCGTAGTGGATTATTGACATATGATCATTATAAATTGAACCAAAGACGCGTTTTGAAGTACAATGTCTGATTATAAATGTACTATATTGGATCATTTTCTAAGTTATATCAAAAATTTGCTCAAAGTGAGCATGTGTCATGTGTTGCCTTTGAAATCATACAGTAGAACACCTGATAGAACTCAATTTTGAACAAGAAAACGTCGTAAAACAATAATTACTAAGAAAATTCTTAGCTATCATTCAGCCATATAAATTCTTCGATGGAGAATTTGTTCACTTTCGCAACCTAATCCATACTACACGATGCCAATCTATTGTTTTAGATAATTAATGAAATTAAGCTCAGACGAATATGGTATAGCGCATATCGCATTCACAAAATCTCTTCGATAGCCTCCTAGTTTCATCGAAGGCAACAATAGGGTCACAAACGAAAATTCATAAACACATATATGACAGCAATAAGTTATGCATCTTAAGAAGAATCATAGGATGCAGAAAAAAAGGAACGATATGTATATAAGTAAGCAATGCTTTGTTGATCGGAAGCGAATGAGAATAACACCAAAAAATTGCTAAACAATTTCATAAATTACCCGTTTTATGGTCATTTTCTAGTGGAAAACATATTTTCATTGGTGCACTTTAAGGTTTTATTGAACAGATAAGTAGACTGCAAAGAAATGCCAATTTTTGGACTAATCAAATAGAACAATAACGATAAAGAGATTAAGGAACGCATAGGAAGTATCAGTATACAAGCGTTTCACTCATAAATAATGAGTCACTCAATAATCGTGATAACATACTTCTTTGCTTTAATGGCACATCTGTGGTGTCTAATTTGGCCTCTTTTACAGATCAGAGATCTTTTAAACTCGATTTTATTTTATTTTATAATGAAATGAAAAATTGCAACAGACGAACAGTCGGTCTGAATAGAGATATTTTTTGACAAACCACAGCTTGGCAACGAAATTATTGAGTGATTTTTTATATTGATCAGCAACAAGCAATTTGCGGATCGCTCGAATCGACAGAATTTTACAGAACGTTAAAATAGTCCCTTCAGTCTAAACAATACCACACTGTCGACAAGAAGTCGCTGAGTGGTGGCTAAAAACACCTATGCAAGAACAATAAAAGCGACTAGCGGTTACAGATTTCCGCTTGAAAAGCACATTGAATAGGTTGAAATTATCCTTTGGTGTACGTTATATTTCACTATAAAGTACAAAGATGGGTGAAGACGACACGGATAGCGTGGTAGAATTGGCTCAGTGGTTAAAGTGGTCGGTTGGGATTGCAAGGGTGGGAAGTTCTGCGCAGTTTTCCTTCCCGTTTGTGTATGAGGTGGGAGTGAGGATTGAGTTGAAGAGAAATATGTGGGAGTGAGGTTGAGTTGAAGAGAAAAAATGAAAGAAGGAAATAAAAGGTGAGAGCAATGATGCGTTTAAAAGGCTTTTAAAGGGTTGATTAGCTAGCTAAAGCAGACTGAATAGGGATTTTTATGGAATGAAAATATCGAACTATGCAAATCGTCATCGGTAAAAATCAATAAATGCGACAATTTTGCAATCAGTAATTTCAAAAAAAAAGTTGGCAATTTTTTTAATGCATTCAATCCTGAAAGCGCTGAAACTTCAAGATTAAATATCCCGAAAAATTTTCATATAAGCCATCCGGTGAATCTTTTATTCCACTAAAAAAAAAAGAAGATGACATATTAATGCATCGATGCATCAAGGAAGTCAAAAAAAATTTCCTGTCGGTGAGCTTTCAGTCTTTAAAATGGTCATAAATTTCTTAACTATGAGCGAAATGATTGCTTCAACGATAATCGTTCGTAAAATGCCCTCAATGCGATCTGGCTTTTGGTATTCAGAAAAGGAAATTCGTCTCATTCAACTAGACAGCTTTGTGAAATATGCGTATATGCGTAGCAAGCATATCGATGCTGCCTACTTACATTTAATATAAACAACCCTTTAAAACTAAACATTGATTACCTATTGGTACAAGTTATCGCTGAAAAAAAAATGTAATCGTTGTTACTGATGTGATTTTCAAGCATTGGGAGATGATCATTGGATTTAGTTGACGAGTTAATCATATATAAGGTTATAACTGTTGGAGATGGATGGGTCAACAATTCGATCATTCACTCAATAATCACGTCGTTTTAAGCACGTTAGTCAGAGTGACCCTCAAGGCTATGGCAACGCATGAGCCATCGCATGGCGTGGTCGACTAAGAAAATGCGTAATTGTAGCGTGGTATATCGTTTCTATTGGGTGATAAAATTTCACTTGAAAGTGCCAAATTTTCGAATAAAAACCTTGAAGTGCTGCCTTCTGGAAGCTATAAACTTCAGAATCGAATATGGTCAATTCTTCATCTCTCGCATCAATGTTACATGATGAGAGGAAAATTTACCCTGTAGTCATTCGGACTTATAACTACTTCCCTATTTCTATGTGATACTTTTAAGTTACAATTTTCTAATCCAATTAATTTAAACTAATATAACTATACGTGGCTAAGAAGTTGTGTTTCCGTCAAACTACTTGAAGTGTTACACTTGCGCAACTGATATAGCATTATAACAATTGGTAAATATTTTAAAGGCATCTCATAGATTATGCGTTCGCATTTTTTGCTAGTTGGATTAGGAAACGTATTCGGGAATACGGCAAAATTTTGAGATGTTTATCGCAGTGAATCCTAAACCTAAGGATAAGAAAATCGCACAACGGCGAACGCGTTTACTTCATTCTTCAAAAATATTTGCTATATGGAAGAGTTAAACAACACCTCAGGAAGTATATGAATTCTTTACACAACCATCTAATCATATCTAAGCACATTTCCTGCATAGAAAGGTAAATCAAACAGCAAGTAAAATGCAATAATGATTAGCGAAGCATAACATTAGTATTGCACCAGGTGTTATTGCTTTTCCCGCATGTTTTCATATCCTATAATCGATAATTTTTGTGTTTACTAGAAAACAATTTCGAATTAGCCTACTCAACCGTAATTTCCCTAGAGACAGCAAGCATTAAAGCTCAGAAATATATGAAATATAACGGACTAAAAACTTCTACAAAATAAATTATGCATAGTGAAACATTCGAATAGATAATTGATGAAGTACATCACTAGAGTTCTAATAAAAATGCCGAACTTTATTTCATTTTTACCAATTATCGACAACGTTTTGCACCGTCAAAATTTTCCTTTCAAGACGATCTAATATTATTTGCGCGTGCGAAAAAATTTTTTTTTCGTCTTCAAGTTTGTTGCTTCAATTCGTCGTTAAAAATTCCCCTTTAGCTATACATCTTATGGCTGAAAATGTGGATGGAAAAATTTTAAGCGAAAGAAAATATGTTTAGAATCTTTGAGCGCTTCGAAAACATTGAACGAAAAGCTATTTAACAAAAAACAATAAATAAAAAATAAAATAAAAAAAGAAAGATAGAGAGAGATATTGCTCAAATTTATGCATTTTTCTGCCGGTTTTATATCAAGTTCAGCCAAGTATTTTCTCACTAGGAGATCTCATGCCATTTCTTATTATATCCAACTATAATAAAACTATTAACATTACTCGAATATACTACTCCAAGCAAAAAAAGCACTTTCGTTACTTTACAGCTAAGTACAATTAGCACAAGACCTATACCGTCTAACACTTCAGCACTAAGTAATCAAGGTTCATACGAGTACAACCTTGTCGCATATCGCCTAATTTCTTTACTAGAACAACGTTTGCTTTTCGCTTGGCAATTTTATTCATCCGCCATAGATCATTACAATATGACGAATTGAACGAGGGTGAAAAATAGCGTAGTATTCCTATTTATGACCTGCAAAGGTTAGATAAATTCCCCCAAGTGATGTTTTACTATCGTAACGATGGAATTTCTTTCTAAAAGAAGGTTTTCTAGTGCTCAATACGGTCATAGATTTATGTGAGGTTTCTATTTGATATCGAAAGAGGTTTCTTGCGAAAGAAGTTTATTTTCAAGAGTTTGTTTTCAATAAATAAAACAAAATAAAATAAAATAGAATCAGGCGATTGGAAGTAGAGTTCGAAAAAAAAATTCACTATTATTGTCGGTGTAAATGTGCTCCGTTAATGTAGAAGGGCCACTGCAATATGTCGAGCAAAGCGTTGATATTAGCGCTTTAGTTTGCATCATGTAGATAAAAATTTTCATTATTTTTTTTTACAGCAATTACTTTTGAATTCAGCGAGTAAATAAAACTTTATCATTATTCCTATTGTACAAATGTCACTGATAGAGGATTGATGGAAAATTTCGAGATTATTGAGGGATTAGCTATAGCCTGATACTGAAAAATTGAAATTCTCAAAAAATTATGCTGCAAAATCATTCGATTAATGCAATTAGCTAGTTATTGAAGTTTTTTACTAATAGGCAATCACTTCTAGCACTTCTAGTAATTTCACTTAGTAATTTTTGAATTTTCTGCTGAAAAATTGATCTTTGTCGAGTTTTCCAACTGGAGAGTAGCAAGATTTGGCAAAAAAAAAAAGAAAATCTTCATAAGCAACAAATTTTCTGAAATTTTGGAAACCTAATGATGAGAGAGGAATAAATTTGTTCATGAATTACACTATCCGTTCAATCATCACAACACAGCGAATCAATTCAGGTTTGCTTTCATCAATACCCAATAAAATATGAATAATTTCATTAAAACAAATTTGAACCAATAATATATGAATAAAATTTTCCATCAAGGTAATTTTCATTTAGGTGAGACTAAAAGAGTGTTGAAAATGTATGAAGGTGATAATCGCGACTAACCTTTTGCAAAAATTTTCACAAAATTGTACAAAATAAAAGGTCATTTATAGTTTGGCAGTCCCGCTCATGGAGCTAGCTAGCCATTTCTGTTGTAGTATATGTCAAACCATTCCAGTAAAATACATATCGTCTAATCACAAATCAACAGAAAGAGAGAGAAAGAGAGAGAAAATAGTGAAGCACTGAGGCGAGGCGAAGATGTATATTCATTCAAGTTTTTATTATACTATAAAATTGCTTACTATAAAAAAAAAATACTATAAAAAAACTTTTGAAACGATGAAACTTTTGAATATATTCATATATTGCTGAAGAGTCAAGAAAACTGAATTGTTACATTATTGGTGCTTGTCGTTTACTAATTGCCCCATTCATATATTTCTGCTGCAAATGTGAGTAGTATTCCATTTCATGCAATTTATTAGCTTATTGTTGATCAATGAGAAACTACTCATTGTTGTATTGATGTTGTTTGCATAAATTAGTGAACAAAATGGCCAAGTATTTCTATGCTTTTACATCATAGTTGGCTTGTTGCTTAAGTTGCACTAACCGATCAATACAATGAAACGTTCTTATTGCTTCAGCTTTAGTTATAAGCGTAAAGATAAATAGCGCTGACCAAACTATATTTTTTCTAGACAGCCGTCTACATCTTTTTCTATCAGCACAAAAAAACACGTGAGGGGGGTAGTCGTTTAAAAAGTTGACCGAATATAAAACGAGACAGATGTCGAAAGTTATAAAAGCTTAACAAAACAAATATAAGATATCAGCAATAATAACTGCTTGACGAAAAGTTCGCTTCATCGCTATAAAGAAAAAACGGATTTACATATTTTTATTGCATATCGTTTTTACATATTAATTTCTATGCATATTTCTCAAATTCTGCGAAATCTCGTTATTAGCGAATTGCCGAATTCCTTGCATTTGTGGCATATCTATCGATCTATCGCTCATTCCCATGAGTGATGTCAATTCGGCAACGAAGAGCCAAAAACGATAAAATGAGCTGGCCATATTTTGCAGCATTCGTTGTCGAATAAAATATGCTTCGCTATTGTTTTATAAATTATTGACGATATATGCAAATTTGAGGGAAGCTGACGAGTAATAATGAAGAATTTAAACAATACGGGTGCAAAGTTTCGTAAAGTTTTTTTTTTCACACAATCAAAACAATGCATCGGAATTAGTGGGCGATCTCGCAAGCGAATTTACGTGTAAACTTAATAAAGCTGTTTACGAGCCGAATTTGTTGACTCATCATTCACACAATAACAACGCACGAAAAATAAAGAAACAAAATCGAGAAATTTTATGATCGTGTGTCATGTGGGAGAGCGTACACAACCACAGTGAAAGACGACTTTAACGTATACAAATCAATTAAGTTCGGTCCTATCTAGACCTCTTGTTGCAATGGAAAAGTGGATGAGAAAATAGTCATGAAAAGGGCTTAGAATTTATCTCACGACTACCCACAGAGAGAGAGAGAGAGAGAGAGAAAGAAAGATGGATAGTGATTAAGAGAGGAGTTTCATTGGCTCAAATTTATAGAGATAAAAGAAAATGATATCTTCTTGCACATATGTGAAATGAAAATTGAAAGCTACATATAGCGATTAGGATTTGACTACAGCCGCACGAAACACTCCCTCACACCGGCTGTTTCGTTCAGCAAAAGAAGCAAATAGGAGGATCACTCGTGAGACGTATTCATGAAGCATCACAGCAATAGAGACCGGTAGAGAAAAGCAGAGTTCGTAAACGCGATGAAGTTTATTGCGTACGAGCGGCGACTCAATTCTATGCTCAGTCAGCTAGCTAGCTCATCGATCCCCTCTGGGCAGATTTGGCGTATTTGTCCACAAATGCAGTTTTAGCGACCACTTAATCGCTCCCTAATCGTTCACTTGTTCTTATTGCAAACGATAACTACTACTATGTCTATGAGAAAAGAGGGTAAGATTAAAGACGGGTGGGGGAGGGGGGGAGGGGGAGGGGGGGGGGGGGGGGGGGGGGGGGGGGGGAACTGATGAGTGTAGAATACAAAGACGAAGACTCCTCCTTCGCCTTCAAGATATGCAAAATATTATCATAGTTTCATCATCTACGTTATACGTTACGAAACTACAAAAACAAACAGACATAAATATATATACATAAATGTATGCGAAGACAGCATAGCCATAACACGGTGACAACATTCTAACCTTACGGTTTATTTGTGTCTATATAAGCAATCCTTCGATTGCCCAGCTGATCGCTTTACTTAGGCCGATCAAAAATTAGCTTCCAAATTAAAGCGCCTTTCGATCAAATATTTGAGAATTGCCCATGAGTTCAACTGTGCTCATGAAATATTTATTTTCCGAACAGCTAAGGCAATTCTAGTGATAGAGTTCCAAAAAATCATCCCCTGTCTTCCAACTATATCCTTTAATGGTGCTTCGAAAATTTCCCTCCTACTAAAGCTCTAGGCTTAGAATTTCACTAGCAATAAAAGCATTTTCTTGCTCAGCACATCTAAGCCACAAATCAATAGAATTTTATGGAATCAGATCTGTAATTCTAGTGTCGATCGTATACTTATATATCACTTCATTTGTCGTCGATTTTGAAAAAAGTCACAATCTAGTGTAGGCCATTTTTGCAGTCGCAATGAAAATTTCCAAGACGTCACTATTCTTTATCGAATTGTTTGCAATGGAATTTGATCCTCTGCGATGTGTTGGGAAAGTACACTCTCTTAGGTGATCAAAAACCACCACTAAAGTTTCAAGACATTACAGTTTTGTTGCTGCTCAGTATTAGTGAAGAATTTGTCTACGGCAGTAATCTAACAATTGTTTTCATCCGATTCCTCAATAATCCTCATCAATTTCAAGAGACTAGCAAAAAAAAAAAAATTCTAAGACCGGGTGATCTTTTCGGCATAATTTAGTGACGTTTATAAAATTTGTGGTCAAAAATTTTCTACTGGATGATATCAATTAGCTGAGCATACATAATAGAATTGCTCTACAGAATTGCTCTACGCTTCTCAAGTGAACACGTATAATTTGCTTAGCAGCAAGGAATAATGTTGATCTATATGCATATGAGAGTATCAACACAAATCATCTAGCATTCAAAGACTATTTTCTTGTTGTACGATAAACATTCTGTGATCAATTAACCATGAGCAAATTATCTTCCGCTGAAATCTAGAAACCAATAGTGATTAGTAGTACATACATAAACCAATAGTGATTAGTAGTACATACATAAGGAATCGATTAATCTCAACTCACTATTTTATCAATATCGAAAGCAATCAAACAAAAATCGCATAAGATAAAGCGAAAAACAAATATGAAACGCAAATATCAATATTTTTATGACGGTTTATGTGCGCTCTAAGCGCTAACAAACGGCAACAACAATTAATTTTTTTTTTGAGAGAGAGAGAGAAGATTTTAGAAATTCCTCAAAAATTTTCAAAAATTAAATTAATAAAAAAAATTTTCGAACGGTCATTAGATATAAAGAATTCGTCCAAGCAGCATCTAAATATGATACAGTTTTGAGCAATTTAGGATTTTAGTAGGTTTTTATGGACTTTTTGTGAGAAGGTATTACGGTAACGGCATTAGATTATTGTATACGATAATATCACCTGATAAACATAGTGATAAAATTTGATAAAAGTATTTTAAATCCTAAATCCTATACAGACGCGTTGAATTCACCTTCCTCCGCGAACTCACCTTTACGAATTTTGAAAGAGATCAAGGCTGAATATGCATGCTTTGAATCTATAAGATAGCGCAAGGGAAGTGATTTTGAATAGAGAATTGTAACATAATCTCCAGTTTTATGGAAATGTCTTGTTAACGATCACAGCAAGTATTTGTATGATCGATCAACATTATAAAAAGAATCAAAAAAAAACCGCGTATAGTGCCAACATCTCAACCATATCATTCGCGTCTATTTGTTTTCCGATCTGTTTGTTCTTTTGATGGTCATTTCTGTAGAAAAACTAAAGTTGCTTTTTTTTTAAAATATTATTAAGTGCTGCGTTATTAAAGTTAAGAAGGAAAATTGCTACCAAATGTATGCCTCAATTAAATGACCAATGAAAATAAGAAAAATCGCAAAATAAACGAACGATTGTATTAGCACATTGTGCATAAATGCACTTGGAACGAATATGGATCAGCGTACTAACGAAGAACGCCACATATGGTGATGGGCTAGTGATGGTTTTGAAGCTGACATCCCACATCATCAACTCAATACGCATCCGGCATGCTTACGATTGTCGATAGTGAGATAAGCCAACCCACTACAAAGTGCAACGAGAACTGATCACATTCGTTATTCGATGCTCACGCCATAAAATTCATCAAGCAGCATCTGGTACATAGTGTAATAGTGTAATATCACATTTTCATAGCTTCTCAACTCAGAGAAGCATTTAGCGATGAAAGTTGCCTCATATTGAATAGGCATTGAGATTAGTCGGTTTTCTTAGCCGGAATGATTGAATGTTCATCTCGCCAATGCAGAGGAATTTTTAGCCGAATGCTTCAAAGAAAAATTGAGCAAAAAATTGAACTTAAGAACGCTATGAAATGAATAATCTTAAGCCGGAAAACTATAGAAAATATTTGATGGAATTCAGCATTAAACATATTGCAAAATAATGCATATTCACAAATCGTAACTTGCTTTTCAGCTCTAAAATGGGAAAAAATTTTGCGGAACGTCTAATCATGGAATTCATTACCCACTCTTTTTGAGTATTTATCGATGCAGCTAATGTAATAGTAAATTGATCTTGCCAGGGATGTTGCGATTTGCTGGTTCAATCCTTCCTAGCCCGCACTTCCTCTTAATCCTGATTTTCCACATTTTCCGAGCCACTCTTCAGCATTAGGTCTTCTTGGTAATATCAAAGAGGTCAGTTGCTTCAGCTTTCACTTGCTTGCTAACAAGTTAGTCGTGCAATTTTGGTGGGAGACAAGTCACAAGCTTTTCCATTCTCTATCTTTTCGATGATGCCGCATAACAATCTCTTACGCTCCACCATGAGAAAAATTTACCGTTTTTGAAAATTCCCTTATTCCTTATACATATGGCTGAATGATTTGGCACATGATTGATGACTATCAATTGTCAATTACATACGAAATGATCGATTTAATAGAAAATCGAAAGAGTAAAAAAGAACACCTTTACCACTATATCAAGCAAGCAAAATGCTCTATGCATAAAGTCAACGAAATCTAAAATGCAATACGCATGCAAGGTGTCACCTCGAATTTTACTAGCAGAAAAATGAATGCTTCATAATTGTCTAATTCAGCTCATGCGTATAGAGAATATAATAAAAAATTTTTTTCGCAGCTTATTCTATCATCGATAACGTGAATGAGAACGTCTATTAACAAAAATATGCCCTCAAACGCAACCAATATTAAAAATTGTCAATATGATGCTTGAGGATTCGAGGAAATGTTGAGCATTCAAGAAGAAATAATAAAAAGACGCAAACACAACGATCCTCGCAAAAAAGAGTATGACAGAGGGAAGCCGGTAATGATATGCGTTTTTGTAAAGGATCTTGAATAAGAGAATCTCTCTTTCGAGCATATCGGTTGTATGACACAATCCGACCGATCATACGATGAATACAGAGAGATTTTTAGGAACATTTTAATGTTCATAATTTTTTTTGAGAAAATATATTGCATTTTCGAGAATCAATGAAAACGTTATCCGCAGGCGGGAACGAATCCACTACCTTTTTCTTACACGTCAAATATTCTACCATTAGCGACCTCTGGCGTCTCCGTTATAAATCCAGATGCATAGATGATGCAACACTCTTAATGGGCGCATTAGACCAACAATCAGAATCAATAACGGTTTAGCTAGACCATATATTTCTTTTAAACATAAATACACTATCAATCATTAGAGACGAATACGCCAATCTAGAAGTTTCTCTCGAATGCTACAGCGACCGATTATCTCAACATGTATTCAAGTGGTGTTGACGTGCTGTCGACTTTAATTTACCTGAAAGGCACATACACACACGCACACACACACATGTACGAGCGTTCATAGGCACAGATATGATGACGTTTAGCAAATGCAATTTTGCATAAGCGCAGGTCGATGAATGTTTTACAACGAACTCGAACTTCAGCGAATCTACGAACTTAGTGATAGTCCATCGAAAGTTGGCAACAAAATTGTGCTTATGCGATTAAAAACTAATAGTTCTAAAAGAAAATTCGTACCACATTTTGCCTATTTTATAGTCCACAAATAAACACATATACGCATCGTGGCAATTATTCATGCACATACTAAGGCAAATACTTGAAGATTAGCACAACCTATAAAAAAAAATTCAACAACGTCAATTGTTAAAACATTTCATTTTTGCACACTTCAGCAGTTCAACTCACTTCATCGACCCATCAACATTCGTATGCGATTGGTAAAATGAAATAGCACGATGTACATAAGGAAGCTTATCTGCGCAATCACATCTCAAGTAGAGCAATTTATTGGCTAATGAAGAGTAAAATCTTGGCGACGAAAACCATGAAATTTCGATCATGCGGTTAATCGAAATGGTTCAACTAGTCAGCTAACGCTGATCGTTCACTTTTGACCATCAATCAATCAATGATCAGACCATCAATAGGTTCAATTTATGATCATCCATCATCAGCAGCTCACCAGCTTAGTCACCCAATGAATGAAAATAAGCTAGCCGAATAACTCTCGATTCTAGAATTTTATGAAAACTCAAACTCTCGGACCTTTTTTTAGAAAAATTTTTAATTCCACAATAAACGACAGCTTCACAATTGCGACATCTATGCAAATCTCAAAGGAATATTTGCAATCATCCAATCATTCTTGCAAATAAGTCAAACTTTTGCAAACTTCAATAAGCGATTTTTTTTTATTAACGCTATATATCTTGGATTTTTTTTTTATAACGACAACAATTGCAAAATTTCATCAATGCATCAAACAATTGCGCCCGTCAACTTGGCGTAATCACTTGTTTTGCTCGCTGCATCATAAATTAAATTCACTCTATTTAATTCAATGGCCAATCGGCAACTCATCGAATATTGCCCAGCTTAATGGCATTGTGCCAATTATTGTGTGCTGAATTTCTATTGAAATTCTCTCGCCTTATAATTGCATCATAAAGATTTCATGTGAAAAATCGATCACTTGAGTGCAAATTCACATATCAAATTAGAAAATTTTAGCAATTGCAATTGCGAATAATATATAATTGAATTGCATAAGAAAATTGCATTGTTGAATTCAAACAAACGAAAAAAAAATTAGCGAATTTAATCACTTAAGTGCAAATGATAATGAAACCAACAAATAACAGTCAATAATTTCAGCTCGTTCAATCTTGCATCAAGTGGGAAAATGCAATATGCAAAAATGTATAATGGTTGCATTAAGTGGGAAAATGCAATATGCAACAATGTATAATGACTCATAAAAAGTATGAGAAAATTTTTTGCACAAAATGTTCATTTGAGCAAGAGTGGCAACATTTGACTTTAAAAAAAACAACAATCAAGAAAACAAGGACGAATAATTTCGCTTGCATATGATTGAATTGCATTCGTTTGTAAGACCACACAAAGGAGAGTTTGCTGTTATGAAATATATAATATGATTGCATTGCTGCCATTTTGCAAAAACAGCACAGAGAAGGGTTATCGATATCCTCGATGTCATAAAATTGCATTGCATTCATTTTGCAAATATTCACAACAAAGGATTTCTAATGCGAACCGTATATTTTCGATGAGATTTTTGTAGATAATATGAACTATAAAAAAAGCACATAATCCCATCATTAATATAGATCCATTTTTGTAAAGTATGCGAAATATCATGCAAAAATTCAACGTTTTCACCAAATGATTTATTCATGAATACTTCCTCTTCAACAATAATACCAAATCTTCGTAATGAAGCGTTGATTAGTGTTGAAACTGAAAATAAAACTAAACTGAAAATTTTATTCTTATTATTTTCCGTCCTTTATCCCCTGAAAAAAAAAAGCTGAAAAAAGTTCTATTAAGAAGTCATTTAATGCTGAAGATGAAGGATATACGTTCTAAAGACGATACAAATGCAATATACTATAGCATGGAAACGATGGAACATAGCCTAGTTCTTTCGTATAAATAAAGATAGAGGAAAAAATAGCAGTAAAGAAATTTTGGCATGCATCTAGTGACTATCGAAATCTAATAGCTAAAATTGCTTTTTATTCATGTATAGATATTAATACTATAAGTTTAGTACAATTCTATCACATTCTGTTTATATATTTTAAAAATGCATCGCAGTTTTAGCAGTCAAAAAATTTTGAAGCAACACTTATCGCAACTTTTGATTCACTTTATCGATCAAGAGCTAAATGCAATGCGAACCTAAGTACTAACTTAAAGTGATTATAAATCATAGTGCTCGTTTATAAATCAAGGCAAATTCATTCAACGACATACGACGGAATTCCATAGGAAGGCAATATTGGACAATTGATTTCCTTCTTTTAAAATGTTGAACACCACTAAGAAATATTTGCACTTCATTCGCTCGTCTTAACGAATCGACCAAACTTCTTGGTATTCGTTGTTGTATAAGGTGTGCAGATAGTGTAACAGCCTTAAAATTGAGCAGAATATTCCCTTTCTTTCATAGGTGACATTCTACTAGAAAATGGGAATTTGAAATAGTCAAACGTACATAATTGACGGATTCACAATCCAAAAAATTTACACACTTTCTCGTCGTTGTAATTTAGCCGCATTTGTTTAGCTCCCATTTTGAGCAAATCCTTTAGGAAAATTATAGTCATTCCCGTATTCATTCAATTATTTTCCGAATGAACTACGCAGAGTTTAAATGCGATGAAAATTTTAGTTTTTTTTGTCGAGAAAGAAAATATTACACATTTTGGCGTTGTATCTAGCTCTGAGATGTAGTGCTTCTCAGAGCCGAAGTGAATTCCATTTTGCAAATTGCAAAATATTACCACATCTCTTTTGCCAATCCCTATTGGCATCTTATGCATATGCTTAATGAGTTAAGCTATATATGAGGAGTTCTTTTCATCATGCACTCCGCTCTCTATTCCAACTCAACAAAGCTTCCGTAAGTTTCGATAAACGGATCAACAAATTTCGTGAAACGCCGGCAAATTTTACAATAAGCCATGCACCTAGAGTGCTCATATTTAACTGATACTACTGTAAAAGAGTTTCGCTTTCCCCATTGGATCCATGAAAAATGCGAGCCCAGCGGATTATAAAATGCATGCAGATTTATGGAGGTTTTTTCTTCGAAGATGATGACAACTTCGACTCGGCAGAGAAGTTAGTCTACAGCGCATATTGCATCTAGCAAATTTCTTTACCACAACTTCAGTAACTTCTTAATTTCATTAAAACAGTACACGGATTATAAAGCGGGCGCATAGAGACAACGCGGTGGCAGTGCCCTTTATCTATGCAAAAAAATTTGCAAAGCAACACACAACCAAAAATTTCAGGCATTTTTTTTCATTTAACTTCGTTAAAACTCCAAGTATTTACAAAGATGAGGGCAGTTGTGTTGATGTCTAATTCAAAAGAAATTCTGAATCTTCGTTTATAAAGAAGAAAGGTCTCAGTGACCAATATTGTGTTTATAATAATGTAGCAATCACAGCTTCAGGAAGCTAAGAGGATGTACCAACTTCAAGATTGGTGATCGAATCGATATAACGAGAAAGCGTCTTGTTCCTTTCCAGTTTCGCAAGTAGGTTTAGCGAATAATCGTTCGACGGATATCGTTGAGCTAGTAACTAAAACATTCCTGATTACAAATGTCTATTAGAGTGTCGGAGGGCGGAGCTGTGCAAATTATATATATAATTCAGGGAGGCAATGAACAAATCCTGCATCGTTCTTCAGTTGTTTGGTCGCCAAGTCATGGTCCATCTATGCTCTATTCACAATGAAATATCCTTCAGCTCACAATTATAAAAACATGAAGTGGGCCACTTTTCATCTCAGGACGTATGATATTTTCCTAAATTTTTCAACATGCTCATAGAATAATATAATATAATGTACCGGAATAATGCTGTATCAGTTACATGAATGAAACGGAGACATACCGACAAGGAGAATATAGTTTTCTGAAAAATAGCGCAATAACTTAAAAATCTAATTTCTATGGCATAAAACGAAGCAATTATCATTCGATTAACTAAGATAGGAATTTAGGATCAGCTCTTAAAGCAGCACTTTCAAACCTGGATTATATTTGTATTTGGATGCTTATTAAACGAAATAAACATAGAGATTTATGAAAGCCTTCAAAAGAGGTGAATTCTTTCTTGATGGAAATTTTCCATATTTTATATGCTTAAATTCTATTATCATTGTGATTTTGATGCATTTTATGCTGCAGTTAGGATTTGTGGAACGCTACAAATTGTCGCAGAAGCGATCATACTAAACTAATAAATAGATTCTCTCAATTAAACATAATAAAGTTGATAGATCGTAGCGATAATTGCAACAATTGAACAATACGTACCGCTATGGCAGTAACATTCCCAGCGAATATTGGGATAACAGAAAGTTGTGATTGTGCTCCTTGAAGATCTTCGACAAGCCAAATGCTAAGTTCATTCAGTTTCCATCGAGAACATTGCATTTCGATGAGCACTTTCAATGCAATATCTATTCGTTTTAACGCCGCATGGGATGAATCCAAACCAACAACTAACATTTGTACATGAATAATATAACGTGAAAATGAGAATAATGATCGTTGAGGATAAACGAAACGACGATCACATATTGTATCGTCTAAGTAAGAGAAGCGTAGACGTTCTGAAATCACATATAATTATTTCTTTTGAAGTCGAGAAAAATTTCCCATTTTCCCTATATTATCATCTGTCTTGAATTTGCAGCATTCCATATTCCAACAAGAGGAAATCTTTCCATTTTTCAACGAGAGAAGATTTTTCCATTTTCCAACAAGAGAAAATTTTTCTTAATAGGAGAGAATTTTATTTTAAGGGGAAATTATATAGGCAAGATTCCATTCCGCTGCAAAAACCTCCTTCGGTGCCTCATCGTGGACGATAATCCGGCCTATCAAGTGATCAAGTGATATAGGCAAGATTCCATTGTTGGAAGAGATGAAAGTGTTCGATTTATAGATAGGCTCATATTCTCATGCACATATAAATAAAATACCGATGTAATTGATTTTTTGCGAAGATTCTCAAAAAAAAAACGAAAAAAATAAAAAAAACAAAAAAACAACACAGCAATGAGTGAGGCTAACCGTATGTTGATTGCAAAGTAATATCGATAAATCCGTCGAATATTCCAAATGTGAGAACGGTGATACTTGGTGATGCTCTAACGAAAACAGCATTCCAACGTCTGCATACTCGTCGCATTCTTTCGATGTCATGCGGTGTAAGTTTTTTCTGGAGCAAAAAAAGAAATGTGTCTGGGAAAGATGCCATCTATACTAAAGGATTACTCAATAATCGGATAGCTCCATCGTTAGCTTAAGCGGCTTTATTAAAGCAACTCTGAAAACAGGCATATTAACTCATATAAATTAAATAAGCAACAAACATGTAGCACTAAGCGATTTCTCTTCATACTCCATGGAAAAGAGGGGTTTTGCAACAAAGAATGCAAAGGATGCACCAATGTCAACAAAGAGGAAACATGCTAAGGAATAGGCTTGTCCAACACAAACGCGGCTAATAGTTACGAAATACTATCAAAGGGCTAGGTAAATTGCTTGAATAATTTCGTCTATTTTAGTTTTATAATTTCGAAAACGATCGACTTCATTCAAATGTGACTTAGCCAAAAAATAAAATTAGTCTTTGTTCTATCGCAAATAAATTTTCCGGTTAATCCTCATCGGAATAGAAACTTAATGAAGAAACGGAATGATATAATCGTTAGTGGAATTCGAATTATCATTGTGTTGCTGTGAGTAACACTATAACAGGACAGAAATAAATTTTAAAAAACAAAAAACAGGATAGAAATAAACGAAAAAACAACAAAAAACAGGATAGAAATAAATAAAATAGTACAAATATGACTAAATAAGTTGTAAGTAATATTTTTGATGAGGTGGTAAAATCTAATCCACTAATATTCTCAAAATTTTCTTCATAACTGAAACATATCTTCAGTTCTATACCGATTCATCGATTCAGTGAATTTTTTTGTCCATAGCTGATCCCAAGGGCAAAGGCAATAAGTGCAAGGATTGGTTATAAAACTGGTGGATAGTTTATCGGTTACTATGATCAATGGAATAATAATTTAATCTTCTTATTCATTATTTCTGTTCTAAAATCATCATTAAAGCGTGCGAGAAGTAGTTGTTAAAAGACATTGGAAGAATAAAAATAAACTGTGACCGTTTGACTTTATAAGGAAGTATGTTTTGCCTTCCAGCAAAAAATTTGAGCATAGATTATGACCTTTTCGACTATTGTGATAATCCATAATGTGCTTGGGTATTGAATTAGAGAAATACGAAAGATGAAATGAATGATTTCATTTGGAGAGAATATAACTTATGAATTTTTCATATAGAATATACTCATTTGAAGCGTTATGAGCGCTGCGTTCAATGCAATCAATCCTTGAAGGGATTATTCAGCGATTTTCTTTTGAGGGCAGATTATATAATTGCCAGAAGCATAATACTATAGCAGAGCTTATCTTCGCATAAAAAAGACTCATAGTACACAATTTGATATTCCAATGTTCGAAACAATTTTTAACACATTTTTTCATTTCAGCAAAGTGCATATAATTTTTTGATTAAGAAAGGTTGAAGTTGAAAAATATCAGTCGGAAAAGAAAAAATTTTTTGACCAATAGATGAGAATTTTGCATCGAATATTTTTCGTAGAGTGTTTCTTTTTTTAGAAAAAAAAGAAAAAGAATTGAAAACGTATTATTGTTGGTGGTGAATTGTTACTGACAGATGAGAGATTTGTGTAAAACGCTAAAATTGAATAAAATTGGCGCTTCCAAGGACGAATCTCTTTTCAATATATTATATAATCTGACGAAATTGATCTCAAAAATTGTTCATCAAAAAACGACGATAACAACAACTGCATCCAGATGAAAGCAACGAGCCAAGGGAGGCTGCAGCCCCCTTGTGGGGGTAGAGGGAGGCGGAGCTTTCATTGACATTAATTTTAGTACTGAAATAAAAAATTTATAGTCAATAGATTCGTATCCACACTTCTATCTGCGATCATTATAGTTTCTGTTTGTTTCTTCTTCCTGGATTCTTTTATTTTCATTCTTTTATATGCTATTCTTTAATCATATCTATTCCTTATATTCATTTATTTTGGCTTTGTTCACTTTAATAATTAATTTATGTGAATTTTCTATACAAGTGTGCTGTAATTGATATTTCGAAATTTTTCCTCGGCAACAGTTGAGCCTGTGAAGTTATAGTTTACTTATTTCAATACAATTTTAAATGCTCTATCAAACGGTGTATAATTTGATTCAGTTGGAGACAAAAGTTGAAAACCGATTCGAGCAGCCAGAATTTTTGAAATCTCGGTTTTTGCGATTTTGAGGGTTCCGATTCTCGGCTCATATTTGATGCGGTGTTAAACGGTCTACTGAGTTGTGATCAGCTCGGCAAGACCTCTCGAATGATATATAGACATCCACCCGAGGACATACATGAGCAGAGAAAAACAATCCTAAAAATCGCAATTTTTCGATCCTAAGGGGTATAACAGGGAAAATTTGGAAAAAAACTTTTGTCTCCGATTTCGATATTTTTGGCACCAAACGATAGACCTCGATGAGCTGATCACGGTTTATGCATCGCTCGCTGTTTCATACGGAAGTAGGGAAATTATGGGTGCACGAATGCTGTAGTTTCTATACAAATGTACTGTAATCGATATTTTGTAATATTTTTCTCAGTAATTGTTCAACCTGTGGAGCAACGGCTTACATAAATCAATACAACTTTAGAAGCTCTATCGAACGATATATAGTTTATTATATTTCAAGAGAAAAGTTGAAAACCGATCCGACTGGCCAGAATTTCTGAAATCTCGATTTTTGCAATTTCGGGGGTTTGGGTTTTCGGCCGCTATATGATATAGGTGCAAAAGGTCTCTTGATTTGTGCTGTACTCGGCGAGACCTCTCGAACGATATATGTACTACGGCCCAAGGCCGAATAGGAGCCGAGAAAAGCAATGCTAAAAATCGCAATTTTTCGATCCTAAGGGGAATACAGGGAAAATTTTGAAAAATATTTTTTATCTCAAATTTCGATGGTTTTGATGTCAAACGATAGGTTTCGATGAGCTGATTATGAATATATGCATATTCTTTGCGTTCTTTATGTTTTACGGGGAATATTTAATCCTCAATATTTGTGCACGAAAAGAGTTCATAGTTGAGGGAAACGCAGACACTAGCTCAAGTATGTCAGTCACATTGAGAGCTCTTCAAACAGCGCTGGAGTAGTAGGATGGTTAGAGCTGTTAGCTGTGATTTAATAGGTGGTTGTTCAATGCCGGTTGTGGTTTCACCGAGGGTGTTTTGGATTTAAATTATTTATTGGGGATTCTGGTCCGGAAACTGACTGCTTGGATCCTAGATGTACTCGACGGGTTTTTTATTTTGGGAACTGTGAGTTGAATTGCTCTTCAAAATGAGAATCGATATGTAGCTGTGAGATATTTTTCATTCTGCCGTTCCTTGCACAAAAAAACTTTTGCACATTCAGAGAAAGGAAAAAGTTTCCAACAAAGAACGAATTAAAAATACTCGAAACGCTTACGATGAAAAAGACTCCTTAAGAAGAAGAAACATAAACAACAGCACGTTCTATGGATCTTATTAATTTTACAGTTGTTTTTACAGTTGTTTTTTTTTTGAAATGCTACCAACTATGCATGCGTGCGCATTGTTTCTATGCCTGCGTGCCAATTATCTATGGTGGTTTTTGTATTATACGATTTCATTGCATTGTATTTGTCGGTTTTTGTATAATCTTCGGTGCGTCAAAGTGGCAGCGACAAGTCGGCGCCGAAATCGCTGCGCCCAAAAGTATCCTGTTTCGATCAAGCGGGCGCACAAGATCGAAATCCACAGGCTAGTGTATGTACACATCTGTTTAATTGTTCTCGCATTCCTCCACAGTGGACTATAGCAATGACACCTTAAGCTTGTCGATATACTGTACAAATGAGGAATTAAGCAATATTTCAGCAACGCTTAATTATTTTTTTTCAGTGGTTGCAAGATTCTAAAAACTGTGGATTTTCTAAACCTTGCAAATGCAATCAATTGTCTCTCTTTCCTGCTTCACATCGTAAAATTTTTCAAAAATTTTACTGCTGAATAGCACACATTTGGAGAAATCAACGAACCTGTTAGGTATCTTTTTTTTTATTGCCTATAAGTATAAGTTACATTTCGTTAAATATTACACCTCTAAAACGGCGATTTTATAGATTAGAAAGACCCCTTAGGTACACGTTCTTATTACACAGACACTTTCCACCCATAGATAATGCAAAATGAAAATGTGGGCCGCAATGTTTTTTGATGCCTTAAACACAGAGAAATTTCATCTCAGCAGCGATTTCAATCAGTTTTTTTTTTTCTTCATTTATTCTATGGGAATAAGAATGACGAATGTGCTGATATGTTGAAAGACGATAGCAAGCATAAAGTTCAATGATCACTATTGCTTGGTTGCAATGATATAAACCGGAAGAGTTGATAATCGAGCACTGAACATTCGTCATGTCGAACGTGTCGTTATCTCCTAGTTCAAACATCAACTTACCAATGTTCATACAATTTAATCCTTGTATGGACCCAATTCCTTGTCCAAAGCGATCGCTTATGAGTGTCCTTCTCTAATGAATATGCGCGACAATGAAAAACTTAATCGAATTCATAGCATTTACTAAGAGATATAGATTGTTTAAAACATGAAAATCGTTGAATTGTTGATGATAGATCAAATTTTTCTTCATCATTTGCATCTTCCATTCTAATTTTTTTTTTCATCGTTTCTTGGGAAGTTTTCAAGAACAATGTTTTCACTTGTATAAAGCTTAATTTCATAAACACTTGTATAGAGTATGATACAATGTGTTCTACGCTGATAAAAACGTTGACTAAAAACAACATCTGAATGAGCATATTTTATTCGAAATGCTTACACTTTTGCTATAGAAGTGAGATACAATCGTTTTATGCGGATCTCACATTTTAGTATGATCGCAATAGGGTGCTTTTTCGAACGAAATGCAACCTTGAGCTGCTCTATTTTTTTTCTGCTATAAGAGGTTTTCTTCACTCACTGAATATATGGTCAATTTGATGAGAACCTATATAGTTCAAATGTCGCCTGCAAAAAAAAGCAATATGAAAATTGAAGAAACCTTACTCTTGCTTACCTAATTGCATCAGTGGTATCGAAATTGGAATAGGTTCTCATCACGAGGAGGTTATGAAGAGATATTTCATAAGTAAGCGGCAAAACTCGAAAAGAAAGTTATTCCAGTACCATTTTGAAATAGTGGAAATGGTATTAATGATATCGATGTTTATCATAATTTACGCGCCTATATTTAACAAGAAGCGCATAATAGTGCCTACGTAGAGCATTGATTAGTAATAGATTTCGATTATAGTTTGATCAACCTATGATGGCAATATTTGTTGCATACAAAAGAAATCGATGAAAAACAATTTCAAATTCTAGAAAAGAAAAATGATTTAAAAAATTTACGAAATTATTGAAAATTTTCATCGGCTCTATATTATTATTTTCTTCCCTAACAATAATATCTACGATGATTTCGAGAAAATAAGAAACGAAACTAAATTATTGCTAATATATCTTTTATTAATTTTACGGTAGATCGAAATTCACTTGATTCATTAGACGATCAGTCCATTCGCCTAAGGGTTGGCGCAGATCATTCGTATTCCTCTTCTGCGTCGTTTGCTTTAGGCATTCACCATAGATAGAATCAATCAATCGAGGTTCATTCCATCTCGTTTGTGGCCTTGTGTGCGGCGGCTTTCAGCCCCATAGTATCCAGTCTATGTGGCGACGGGTACAGCGGTTGCCGAATTTCGTGCAACATCACCATGCCCACCTCCATTTTATCGCATAATAATTTCGGATATCACGTCTGTTTTCTTCAGTTCTATGTCTTCAAGTCGAATAGAATTGAAGAGAATCTATTTTTAATGCTATGCGATAGTTTTGATATACTAAACGAGAAATTAGGTGTTTTATTTTTATCGTTGTGCGTAGAATAAAAACATCGAATGGTATTTGAGACGTTTCGATTAATGAAAAATGATTTCTTTTTCTTTTCAACTCTTTAATTTTGATCATTGCTCAAGTGTTTGTTGAAATGGCACGTACATTGCAAATGTATAGAATGTGATTGCATTAGAATGTCGCATAATATTGCATTTCAAAGATAATGCAAACATACCAAGTATAGATAGCCATGTGGCTTCTTTTTAATTCATCACTCAACGTTTCTAATGTGTTCCCGATTATTGCATTTATCTATCATTGCAATTCATTATGAATTGCAATCGTAGACGAACGCAATATGTATGAGTGCAATATTTATTTGTTGTTTTTTTTCATTGCTGCTATCCTATTCGTCTAATGTGAAGAGTTTTGAGTAATTTCTTGTGCGAATTAATGAATCGCTCACTTTTTCATGTCCGAATTCATACTACATTTGTTCGATCATAAAGTCGCACTATAATTAGCGCCGTTTATGTCACGTCATATTCAGTGATAGCTTATCAAGACATTCTTCGTTTGTTTATTTAACGCTGCTTTTGCGATGATAAATTATGAATTTCTAGTTTCTGTGTAGATAGAAATATAAGATCGAGGATTTTAGTTGAGAAGGACTATATCTTTTCTTCTTAGTTTTAAAGCTACTAAGTGGATATGAAGAAATCTGAACTTCTTAGCAAAATGGGCAGCATTTTCCAATGCATTGATTTTTCGAATTTCTATATTTTTCGTGCATTTCGATTTATGACAGAGATAATTACGAAAGAGGCGATAGTTTCTAGCTGAACATTGCAAAAAGTTCGTAAGAGCAAAAATTTAAGCCAGCTTGCACATTAAAAAAAACGCAAAAGACGAATTCGACTAGAAATACCCGGTTTTGCGCTCATATGCAACAAGCATGCTTCATCGTCGATTCACCTAGTTCGGCCGATGGTATCTCATTTATTAGCGATAAAGCATATTCTCCCACTTTAAATAGACGCTGCGAAACGATCTGCTGAAGGATTAATGAAGAATTAGCTGCCTAGCTAATTGTTAGAGAAAGCCGTCAAAATCTAGCGTGAAAAATGGCTTAAAATCATTTTATTTTCTATAATTCGCGCTATGCAGTTTTTCGTGCAATTCGCGTATTACGTACGCAATGAATACACAAGAATATTTAGACATTTTGTCGCCAAAATGTGTCCAATGGAAAGAAATTCTAAAGAGCGCATGCATGAGAAGAGCTACAAAAGAATGAATGGCACGTGAAAAAAAATCGACAGAAAAGAATAAGAGACAGAATTCTGAGATTTAAAGGAAGTGAGGGCTGGATTCGTCCTATGGTGAGGCTCAGACATGCTCAGTCCGTAAGCAAACATCACAATTTTGAGGCCGGGAGGGGAGGGGGGAGGGGGGAGGGGACTTAATGGCAAACATGAGGAGGAAAGAATCACGAAAATTAGTTCTACTGTACATTTTACCATATACTACCGTACACATATAAACAAACGCACAAAGACACACACAGACATTCAAAAAGCCTACATCATGCATCATTCGCTCGCATATTGCTCAAACTTAAATGCTGCGGCTGCACAGTTGCAACGATTACTCTTCGAAAAAAAAAGCTCTCCTTAAAAGTCGTCAAACGCGCTTTAGGCGATATTGCCAACAATTCCCAACAACCATAAACTTCGAAATTCAGGTTTCAGCGACTTTTTTTTTGTTTTTATATACTTCTGCAAGCGCAAGTTTGCGAATATTTGCAAATGCGTATTACGAAGATAATTATGGCAACACTATATTCGTGCAAACGAGCATGTTTAGTTTTCTAACGAGTGGTTTGAACCCAGAAATCATTGAAACTGTAGGTAAAAAAATTTTTTGCGTATATTATACGTATAGGTTCCTATCTTATATTGATAATGAGGTTGGTCCTATTTTCTTCGAAAAAATTTTCTAGCTATTTAGAAATGATGAAAATTTATGTTGGCTTTACAGCGGGCGAGTTTCTTTTTTTTTTCTTGTTATTTGATGGCTAGAAATGTAATCTTTTCTAGATTTATATGAAAGGTTGGAATAGTTGAAAAATGAACTTTTTATTATCTCTCAGCGATTTAAATAGCTAGGTAATTAATTGGTTCGATGAGCGGAATCATTAGCAACGATTATAGCATTTCCTCTCACACTTTTCTTTAGTTATCTTGCTTAAGGGTTCAAAGAACATAGGTAATTTTCATTGCTAGCAATTCTTAATCCATTTCTTTATGGTTTTTTTTTCATGGTTTACTGTATTCAACAGTACTGTATCTCTTTGTGAATCTAGGACGTATTCCACAATAATCGATTTGGATCTTTTTCCTTAAGGTTTCCAATCGGATTCCCTCCGTAGAATCTCTTCTCGACGGATCACAATTAAATCAAGCTATTCCAATACATTACTAAGTGGTATCACCACGTGATTTTTATCATTGATGCTCTAGTCTCAACTCATCCTCTGATAGTGTAAAAATATTCTCGCATTCTTGCACAAAAAAAAGAAAAATATTTCTACGTACAACAAAGTTCAAACATAGCATTCATCACCGCTAGACGAATGCTTCACTTATCGTAGTTTAAACTTTTTTTTAAGTTTCAAGAAAAAAACCCACTCTTTTTTTTATTTTAAATATTTTATATTCTTATTGCTAGCTTGAGAAAGATATTGGTGATATCGTTTTGTTCATTTATGATGCAAAAGAAACCGTTATCGAATTGTCAATGGCATTCGATAATCATTCTTCAATTGTAATTCATATTGCGAAATACCTATTTCCCATTCATTTCATCCATCAAATAGCATTCATTCTCTTTGAAGTAAAGCAATAATACACATATATGTCATTGAACGATGAAAAAAGAAAAAAAAACATATGATGCAATATCGTGCTATAGTGATAGTATTCGCCGACATTTATATGAATGATTGATTGATCGCTTCGTCAACAAATCATTGAGAATTTCTTTTGTGATACGCCAAATGCGCCAAAATCGATATTCAAAAATTTGAATACCCGTATACATGATGAACGCAAGAGTCTCATATTATTTAGCTGAGTAAAAATTTAACGTTTTCTATGGCGAAGGATATAAAATTTAGCATATTTGAGAATCTTTTTTCTTAAGCATATACCGAAACATTTCTTTGGAATAAGTGTAATCAATTTTCCCAAAAAAGAAAAGAACAATCCAGAAACAATCCAGATTAATTGCTATCTCGTCTTCATGCGTTCAAAGTTTGAGAATATTGGCCGAAGAAATTGGCAAATGATTTTGACATAACGCGCTTCGGTTCATTGCTCATTATTTTGTCCTTATAGTTCATTTCTATGCGCATTTATCAGTCTAATTTTGCGTAGACTATTATTGCGCTGTCATATCCATAGAGATATATATTTTTTTTAATGAGTTTTTTGGCTTCATCCTCAGATTCTCAAATATTAGTGTGTGAAATTTGTTCGGCTCAATATTTCTTCACCGGATAACGTCTATCCTGCTAGAAACATTTGAATTGATGAAGAAATCCTGGAAGGAAATCGAGACACACAAATAAGATTAAAAAATTTCATCGTATTATCGCATCGATCAGATTTTCATTTTATTATAGTCGGGTCAGATTTCTACGAATGCTCAGGTCATTGAAAATGTGAACGCATTGTTGCGCACAATTCGTGAATGTATTGGCGATGCATGAGAATATTTCGTTGATTGAACAAAATTGCCCAAGTATTTATCATTTTAACTTATCTAATATAGCTCTCCATTTACTTCTAGTAAGGTAGAAAGGAACGATTGAAGGTTTTATATAGGGCGCATCAAAAATTCTTATAGTTAGAAATAGATCCTCAAATATGATTCTAAACGCAATTTTAACGAGTACAAACGTAGGATTATATATAACGAGTAAAATTAAATGCGATTTTCGCTATCAGTGCCTATTGTAGCAATCACCAGTTCGAGTACTCAGAAAGTCACTGAATGAATGATCTGTATATCTCTTGTTCGTAGTATTTGATGTCGAATTCTTAGGTGAACACCCACTACGATACGCTGTCTGTGTTCTTTCACAAATTCCATCAATCATTTTATTGTGCATTTTTTACGACCCACTCAAAAGTTCTTTGATTCTTCGTTCGCATTACGATTTTGATCTTTTCTTTTCGTAGAAATTCGCTAATGTTTATTCGAACCAATCATCGAAACACGATAAAGTTTTTATTCAACATCATTTGTTATTTATATTATAGTAATTGTCGATTGAGAGATTGAAGGTGTAGGAAATGAAGTAGGAAAAGATGAGGAATGATGAAAATTAAAAGTTTGAGATATGAAGCTGGAAGATCGCCGCCTATTCGCCGCATTATATGAACATCGTTATTTTCGACTATATTACGCATTATTTCATATCATACTTATTTGTTATTAACGAAATCATTAGCGCCTGCTTCGACGATATTGCGTATATATTCATTTGCCTCTACAATAAGTGATATTAAAATGAAGGGAGTGCCAAGTTTTTAGGCTCATTAAAATTGGAGTTTTTTTTTTCGTTCATTATCGATAGTATACAGTATATTTTGAAATTTGTTCATTATATTAGCATCCATTGAGCATTATTCATAGGATCTTGAAGATGAAAATAATACTGCATTTCATTATTACAACAGTGGAGTATATATGAGTGTAGTAGAATGAAAGATGTTATTCTTCATACGTGACGTGTAGCTCTTTTACGACGCTCATCGCCTATGTGATGATGACGATGACTTAAAATTTCAACCACACCCGAGTGTTGTAAAATTTCAACAATTTGTATTTATGACTCATTGCGCACTTAGAAAACCTAACAGGTCTCCATTCACTTGATATCTAGAGTACGTTAGGTGTAACGAACGACACAGACGTGCACAATAAATCTGAAACCAATCTTGGAGCAATTTTGAGCAAGTATCGAGCAGATAGATAAATGGAGTAGAATACATAGGGAAGAGAACGGGAATGGCGGAAAAAAAAGAGAGGCAGAGAAATGAAAGTCAATGCGTTGAAGGCAGATTTCAACTCGTTTTTTTTTTTTTTTTGGTTGAACACGCCCTGTATTTCGAAAATTACGATATATCAATGAATGAAACACTGATATAATACCCGTCATATAAATGTGTTACTAATCGAACGATATATCAGTGAACGATAGAGGTTAAACGATGGTTGGTTGAGATTTATCGCCTTCTATATTATTAGGAATTCTTAGATCATCACTTGAAAAACTGATAGGGTTTTTGATAACGATAACGATAAGATGAAGAACATTTGATAATGCTGTATGATAACTGTTTAGCAATAAACTATTGTGATAATGAATTTTTTTTTAATGTTTTATGTCTCGAAGGTGATTCGATTTTTATTAGGTGGTTAATTTGAAAGCTTTTTC
Organism: Baylisascaris schroederi; assembly: GCA_006503575.1. NCBI lineage: Eukaryota > Metazoa > Nematoda > Chromadorea > Rhabditida > Ascarididae > Baylisascaris > Baylisascaris schroederi. The sequence goes on from QEWY01003119.1 coordinate 1,005,202, forward strand.
ACAATAAGTTCTACTTCGTGGGTAAAACGTAATTTTAATCTTTTTTTTTGAAACAGTATTTTGTTTTTGTTCTTTTTTTTGTTGTTGTTGTTTTTTATCATAGGTATTCAATGTGCATAGTTTAGAACTTTTATGCAATTTTTTTTTCCAAAATATTTCTGGCAACATTGTATCTGCGCACGCATACAGGTGCCTACACGTTTGTATGGTAATTCCAGATTAACAAACATAGAAGGCAGAATTACGAAGTTTGGCAGATATAACTCAATTTATTTAGCATCTGCACTATCCATTTCAAAAAAAAAGCCATATTCATTTAAAAGCATTGAAAAGGGTACATATATTTTTACATCAATAGGATTTTCATTTTGTACAAATCGAGATGCAAAAAAAAAAAAATTCACGAGAAATTTGCACGGGTGGTCGAATCTGCTACCATAGCTGCATTATTCAGTATCTTTTACTTTCTTTTGATAGTAAGCGGAAATAGATGATCTAGTAAATGGCATAGAACAAGTTGTATCTTACCAACCTCTCCGATACACTTCCGGACGTGTTACCGATCCAGAACGATAGGTGTAATAACATGAGGCGCATAAAAAATTATGTTTTCTTTAGGGCTCATCACATGGAGTATATGCTCGTGAATTATCTGACTCGATTTTCCGCTCATAAAATTCATATATTTTTCATCTTTCAAGTAGTAGAATATGTCGAAATCAACTATTCATTTAATCGAAATGCTGAAATTATTGAGGCGATTGCGATTCTATTTCCCGGTAGTGGTCTGCCGTTAGTGGTCATACCTAAGAAATTCGTCAAACAACACCAAAGAATAAAACCGAACGTTTTTGCTTTAAAACGGCAATTAGGTTATAGATGATTAGTGAGCAGAGTTCAAATGAATTTTCGTTGCTAAGTGATGAGATGATAGGTGTAATACATTTTGTATTATGCTTGCTAAATTGTAAAATTACACAGTTTATGCGATTTTAGCTATAGGATCTGAATTTTATGCTCATAATACACTATTGGTCGCATTTTTATTGCGCTAGTTTTTTTGCCCAATAATCTAAAAAACTGCGTTGCTATATTTTAATCTTTTTAACGATCACAAAAGTATCAATATTTTGAGTATTTGAATATTTGTATAAAAATAAAATATTTGAATATAAAATAAATGTTTGGACTTTTGAATATTTTCGTTTTCGAATATTTGACGATTCGAAGAGATTATAGATTGCCTATTAAAACGTAGAAGTGATTTCTAAATGGATACAGAAGACACATTAAATATGATAGTAAAAATTCATTAGCTCAAATATCAATCTTCATTCTCTTCCATATCGATAGAAATAAAGGTGTTGAGCTCATTTTCAACCTTTCGTTCGCTACGATTACCTTTGTCGTAAACGCTTCGATCCATTTAGCAACGTTAACTAATACTTGAACTTCTCGCCTCTACTATAAAGAAGTCTTTAAGCAATGGCTGCCTTATTTTTAATACTCATCTGATTTATATCGAATACACATATTTAAGGCACAATGTGAGTTGTTCACATTAATGAATTGGGCGCATAAATCGCTCGTTAAAAGGAATTGAGAATAGGTTTCTCGTTATGCGGTAATCTTTCCCATTATATGAATAGCTTCATCGCAGATTTTATTCTTCGATAGATGTAATGTGATAGGAAATGGTGATTGATTAAGCGTGCTTGAAGTTGAACAGGTAATGGGTTGATGTGTCTGTCTTTCTAGGCGTTGAACAGATGGTATGTAATGTATTTGGCATAAATTTAGCAATTACATTTTCGCATAAAAATAAGCATCACTAGAACGTTGGTGAATGCAAAAATTTGAAAAAAAAAAAGCGTTTCAAAATATTGGAAATCAAAAGAGGATTAAGCATATTATGAAATAAGAATGAATATTTTATGATTTGTTGTCAGCTTATGGGACCGTTTGGTTTAATAAAAAAGGATTACGAAAGCAGATATAGTACCAGAATGGTTGGTGTGTTTTCCCACTTTTTCAAAATGTTTAGTTATATTACATGCTATTATATCGCAAATGTTACCAATAAATATGCAGTTCTAGACGCTATCGAAATGGTGGTGTTTGTGCATTGCGAGCCACGGATTGTACATCTGCAATCCTCAATGCGTGTAGAAAAACAAGCATTAGGTGGCGATTCCTACTTATTGGCTTCGTGCCAACTACCGCTGTGAAGTATTGCTATGTTGTGTATGCCAAGCACGTGATGCCAATTTTTACATCTTCCCCCTTGTTGAGAGATCGCGTGACTCGTCGAATAGCTTCGCAAACGATTTGGCATTCGTTGTTTGTTTGTTGATAGTTGTTATTGCACAAGAAAATGGTTTTTACTCTAAGTGCGTTTTTTCCATTCTTTTTTGATGTACTTGGTACAACTTGTGCTGACAAGGAAACATATATATATATATATAAATATATATATATATATATATATATACTTTCCGTCTCACGACTGTTTTATAGTTATGCAGCATAAGTGGCAAGGCAACATGCGGCTGCACTTTGTACACTTGTAGCTGCCCCTTTACCCTATGACATTGCGTTTTTGCACCTTTCCAAATATTCCATGCTCGCACTATGGTATTGCACTTTGCACTTTTCCACACATACTAATATATGAATCGTTTCCGCGAAGTCTACAAATTCAGCGCTATTCGAGAGTCATCTACGACGATTACAGGTGTGAGGCCTAACAAAAGAACATAATTGTATTTCTATGCTATTAGCCACGTAGAGCAGCCCTCCTCGCTTATGTTTAAAGGTGTTCGGCTACAATGAGGCGCATTTCGTTTTCACATCCAGTACTTGCAGCTTAAATGCTAATTAAGTATTATTTTATTCCACGAGTTATTTCTCCATTGGCGCCTTGGTTTAACTATATCAGAGAGTGGAAGGAGGAAGAAAGAGTGGCAGCCGAGTAGGGGAGGGGGAAAGGCAGAGAAGGGAGAGGGGAACAGGTTGAAATTAGATCCCAAGAACAATGCGCAGCCATTTAGACGTTCAATCGGGCAATCATTTTCTCTAGAGTATTAATCCGTGAATTATTATTGTTAACTCATACGAATCTCTAAGAATATTCAAAGTGTGATTTGAGTTAAAACCGCGAACAGAATGATGCCTTCTAATTTCGCAAAATGAAAAATGATCAATGCTTCATTTTTGCTATTACATTCGAATTTCTATTCTTTAAGGTTGTAAAAGTATTTTGTTGGAATGAGTTCCAATGAAATTATTGATCCCACGTTGTCATACGATTTGCCATTCATTGAATATGTTGACAATATTTCTCGTATATGTTTATTAATTGAAATAATGAGGAGAATTTTTTATATCTCAAGCATCTTCAGAAATCGTTGACCTTTTTATTATTATGGTTTATTTTCTTCCATAATCGTTGAACGATGAAATTACTAGATACGTTGTATACGATGGTTCTTGTTGCAATCGATTAGGTGAATCCAACGAAAATATTTAGTTATGAATGAGAAATTATGCGAATATGATGCATGAGTTAATACATAATACCACATCGAAAATAATTTTTCTTTTTAAGTCGTCTGAAGCTAATTTTCTAGTAGTTTGATACCATATCCCCTCTAAAATAATAATACTTGATTTATCGATTTGTCGATTCAACAACATCCTTCTTTATTCAATTTCATTGATGCATAAGGTTTCCAAACGTTTTCAGTGCGTTTATTTGACTTTGCTTCATCTATTAGATCTTAGATACTATTACAGCATATTAGGAATAATGCAGCTTATGCGAGCATATATAAGTCTTTATACGGTATTAGATAAAGCGTAGATAATTATTCAACATGCAATTGTTAAGTTATTTACGTGATTTTCGATGTCTTAATATTTTTATATTTCAATTCTCGGATGCATTCACTTAATTAGAAGTGATTTTTTTGACTTATGCATGCTTAAGAGACATTTCGTGATAAAATTCACCCCTCTAGAGGCTTAAATCGTGTAGATTTTCCAATGTGCATTGCTCAAGTGATTAATTAGAACCTCTTCGTGATGCTAATAATGCATTTTCATTTATTAAACTCTATCTAGTTTTTTTCTTATTTCTAGTAGATTGCTGAAAAATATAAGAGGTGAAATATTTGGATTATTTAAGAATGGAATATATATCATATTCTAATAGAAGAATATGATTGAAGTAGCATTGTATTTATCTTCCTAGTATTGCCGCTGTAGAAATTTTTAATCCCATAGCCTTGAATAAAATTTTTCCTCGCAAATATAATTTCAAATGCCATCTTTATGGTGTGAAATTTCATTTTTAATTCAACTTAACAACAGACAACAACTTCTCCTTTTTTAAAGGATGCCCGAAGATGTTCTTTTTTTTGCCATTTGAGCTCTAATTTTTATCATTAAGTATGAAGCATTTGAGTTTATGTCCACTATATACCGTTTTCTTCAAAAATTCCTTGCTTATTTCTAGTGGTCCACAGAATAGGAATAATAGCCTCAACGAAGTAATACGTAGAGACCGAATTTGCAATGCAATCGAAATGCAATATGATCATCAAAAAATGCAAATTGCAAAGAAAAAAATCTTCCAAATAAGTGATGAATATGCCCTAGAAATTTTGAATTCCTAAGCGTCTTATGCAGTATCTGTTTCTACGTACATTTGTGGTCTCGATGAAACTCGATGAGATCTGCATTAAGATCGTCTTGTAGACTCTTCGGTTGGATTCTTTCTCTAGCACAATTTCACTTGCATCAATGATCATCGAAGAGAGTTAGTTGTATGCACTTTAACGCATCAAAGATTTATTTAATAAAGAAAAATAAAAATAAAAATTTTTTTTCTGGAAGATTCGTTTGCACAATCGATTCGTTTGATATATTGCTGCATTATTTTTGTACGCTTTAAATTCCATTGCTAATTGACAAAAGTGTTTTAAATATATCCAGCATTCTTCCAAGAAAATTATTTTATTTATTTGTGTTTGAATGATTTTTGTTGCAGTTTCTCTCTTTTTTGTTTTTCTCATCGTTGATGATTTGCTTCAATTTTTTCTTACGCAATTTTTGTCCTGTAGTTTGCTCAGCTCTGTTCTGGAAATTTTCTTCTGCACTTGAACACTAAAGTTTTTCATTTTCTTCGATGATTACTCTCGTTTGCTGTCATTCATTCTTTTCCTCCCTCTTATTTTGCCTACCTTTACACTCCTCATCAATTTTTTTCTCATGAATACCAATGATATATGTTTTCGTTTTAATGCTTTTTCTAAATATTTCTAAATAAATTCTAACATCGATAATTCTGCATTCTAAGTGAAGATTTCTTCTTAGAGTTGTTGGGTATACCTGATCAATAATAAGGTGTGATTTCTTTACTAATTGATTAATCATCGTATTTCTATTTTGCATTACTTATTATATCGTGTGAATATTTCTGATCGCCTATGAAACTGCCGCATATGAGCGAAAAAAAAAGATGAATCGTTCGCAGTGCATAGATTCTGTATTCTTTTATTCGTTAGCATTTCATATTTTACCTGTCTTTATGCTAGTTCACTCAGCACATATATACTTAATGAGTTTCTACATATTTTTGCAAGCCAATATTAGCTAATGAGTTCTATGTAAAATTCATATACTCAAGAAAAAGCTCAAAATGTTAAAAAAAATTGGAACTCTTTAAGTTTTTTCACTAGCAACTTGGCCAACTTGAATAAAATAAGTATTTATACTATCATTTTGCGATAAAATATTTAATATTACAAAAAGAAAAAGAGATTCTCGATGGATTTATTGAAAATCAGAATAATCTTTGCAAGTAGAGCAAAAAAAAAACGATGTAGTTGAGTAAAAATGATCGAGAATCTCGACAATACAATGTAATTCGACGTCATCGTTGTTCTCTGACCAACTCAATGGGCGTGGTCTAGTAGAGTTATGTGTGTGCATCGCTTTGCTGTGTTATAAATCATATGGGCCGTCTGTCGTTGTACTAACCAGCTGCTCAACTTTGCTCTCTTCATGCCACCTTAGTACTTATCATTTCTGTTCTTTCTTAGCTGTTCGTCTAATATGCCTATGCGCTAATTAAACTCCATCAATGCAATGCGTATAAAATGTTTATCTAAATATTACTGAAATTTTATGAAATCGTTGTATCTTCTTTGTTATCCAGATGCATTAGAAAACTCAGTAGGCATATCTTTATAGATTTTCTATATTTTGAAGCGATATATATATATATATATATATATATATAAATATATATATATATATATATATATATATCCGCCTAAAATCGGGTATTTTCGACGGCTTCCACTAGCTGCGCAGTAATATTTAGAGTAACTGTACCTTTAACATCAAATATTTGCGCACATTTTATTATATCTTCGCATCTATTGTTCATTTCTTTCATTATACAAAATACCCAAATGGCTTTCCTCTTTCCCGATCATTAACGCTGCTCGAAAGTTTCTATGTGCACTTTTCTAACGTGATAGAATCGTCCTGACGAGCTGTCCTGTGACCTATATAAAAACTTCTACCATTAAGATTGGAATATTTTTATGTTTGTCTCTTGACGTTTGTCTTTTGACATTTTTTTTCTATTGTTTAGAACTTCTATTATTTAAAAAAAAAATTCTTGTTATTTTAGTGCATATCTTGACATTTCGCATCATTTCACACCGCCATGTGAAATGATGAATCATGCCACTATGTGGGTGTAACAACTTTTCGCTCCCACAAGGGCCCCTGCGGGGGTTTGAGTTCTTAGAATCCTCCGTGAAAGGCGGAAGAGTTCCGGAGGGCGGAGCCCTTCCGGGAGGCCGAAGTCGTAAAATGCCCAATTTTTCTGGGAGATTATTCACATCATTCATGCTATTGTGCTGTGTTGTTTTCATTGGAAAACAGCGCAGCACTAGGAATAATTCTCGAAAAATTGCGTCTTACCATATCTTTGGTAAGTCATTTGATATAGAAATCGCGTCTGAAGCCCAAGATGCATATTCTTACCGAACGTGATTGCATTCTTTGTTGGCAAAGTTTTAGAAACTTGCTTGTAAAGCAAGGGTATTCGCTTCGTGGCAAATGAGAGAGGACTGCGATAATGGTATGTTGCTTTAGAGTAAGGAAATGAGTGTAGTGAAGAAGGCCACTTTTCTATTGCAAAGAACAAGTAGGAAATGTGATGATAAGTAATGTGCTTTTTTTAATATATGTGTATCGCGTAGTGAAGTTAATTATAATTAGCATGCTTTAATTTTCGGATGATTATTCTTTCATATTTTGGCATTCTTTCTTAATGATTGCATATTCGATTTGGGGGTTTCGTTCCGCGAATGACGGTGTGAGTTGGTACGTATAACCATGGTGTCTTTATATGGAAATGAGTTTGTTTAATCGCTGCTGTGAAATGTTGAGAATGAAAACCGTGTTTACGGGCAGAATACCAAGCTTTCGAAGATGGCAGCTCTACATATTGCATCACAATTCATTTTGCTATCCATACCTTCTGTAATACCTACGCTTCCTGATCGACAATCATATTTTACACTCTCTGTTGGTCTATGCCTTCCATTCACCTGAATAAGAATTTGCTGTTTAATTAGCTCTTGTTGCAGAGGCGGACTGCCCAAGTAGCAGAGATGAATAAGTATGCATTTTGATTGTATCCATATTATCTCGATATGATCTTTGACGAGGAACTGTTCTTTCTCTGGTGAATGCCACGTTGCCTTTCAGCATTTCTCAAGCCAACACGCTGCATCATGCAGCGTGTTGGCTTGTATTCTTTGACTAAAGGGAGATTTTTTTCTCAGTCTGCATGCACGGAATTCGCACTTCTATCCCTCGTAAAGATGATGAAAACCACCGGAGTCCTCGCCGGAGCCCCGCGACAGGGATTAGTTACAGCGATTTTTTGATCGCGGCGGCTTCCATGGTCTAAAACTCCGAACATTAATCTTTTCCGCTCATTCGCTTCGTGACCTCATGGGTCATTTCTTTGTGGATTTGTTGAGATGAAAATGAAGGAAGAACTTTTCTTCCTGCTTCTATTATTATTGACCTTGGCATTCGCAGTTGTTAACTTCAGGAACCCGAGTTTCAGAACTCCTGAAGATAATTTCATCGTGGGCCAACACTGGAGAGCGCAGGATTGAGGTCCCTAAAATGTTTTTGAAACCTTCCAACAAAAATTTTTTTAAAAGGCCGGCAGTATTTTTGCTTCGCGGTAAATTTACATCCGAAAAGCGGATTATATAGTGATGTGTGCGTCTGCGCATACATGCTTATGTCTCTTTTGGAGCTTTCAGTGCTGAAAATCATAAAACTACAAGCACGAAGCTTTATTAATATAATATATGCCATAAGTTGAACAACATACACCAATATTCAACTTTGCTCCATCGGTTTTGAAAACAATTTGGATATTTTTGACAGCCGGTTGTATTTGCATTTTATAGCAAAAATGAATCGTTTATAGGTTTATACGGGTAATCGAATTAGTTAGTTGTCATTCTGTTATTATGTGAATGAACTTATTGAGAATTTATCAAATTGGTTGATTGGTCCGATGAGTTGAACCAAAGAAGCGCTTATCATTCCAGCGTTTTTGGTCGTTTTTGCGATTGTTTTGGAGGATTGAGTTGATATTCATGAAAATCCAGATTGATCTATCGAGTTTAAGAAATGAGCGATCCAGCTAATAGTAATCTCAAGAAGGTGGTATAGTAAACTGTATAGTAAACAGCTAATAATCAAGAAGGTGGTATATTTGAGGTTTGGTATAGTAAACTGTCAAATTTCCATATAAAACACATGTAATTCAATTTTTTTAAAAAATGTTTTTAATGAATATATTCGAAAGGAATAAGGAAAAACCTACAACGAAAATGTGCAATAATTGAAAAATATTAGCGCTAATTTTTGTCGGTTTTTTTTTTTGCAAAAAGGAAAACTATAATGTTTTATTTCAATTGATATAGGATAATGTTGATATGAATTACATTAAAATATCACTTGAATTATGTGAAAATATATATGCTTCACCGCAGATTCAGAATCTAAGATAGCTTGAGTATTGGCAATGCTGGCATCTGACGAACATTTCCATCTCGCGGAATGATGGCATTATGTTGGCCATCATCCAAAATAACTTTATTTGAGCTAATATGTTCATTGATCATCTCATTCTTGATGAGAATAGACGAGAAGATGTATCTTCTTTGAAACGGCGCTTTTTTTTCGCCGTAAATGCCGAATAAACGCAAGAGAATTTTTTAAATTTTTGCTTTAATTTTATTTCGTTTATTTTTTTTTTTTTCTGCTAGAAAATCGTAATGACTGCGATTGAAGCGAAAAAACTTATTCTGAAAGTATTTTTAATTAATGTGTGCATCGAAATTAGCTCATTTACACACAATGTCACTATAATTCCTCAAAATTTTTTTTTTCGTTTTGTCTGGTATGTACGCAACCTCTCGGCTGTCATTAAAATACATACGCAACCTCTCGGCTGTCATTGCAATGTGCTCGTAAATTAACGGGCCTTGTGACGTGTGATTACGCAACGAAATTATTGCCACCTAACTGGCACCATTGATCTTTGATTTCATTCATAAATTTACAACGGAGTCGCTTATCGAAGATTGGTGAGCTCATCACAACGTTTCATGTCGATTAAATCGCTTGTTATTTTTAGCGAACCAAGCCAAAAATTTCTGTCCATTCTGCAATCTATTTGTTTTTATTTTACGTTCGTTTTGCCGAGGATACAAATCTTTTGCAGCAAATATATATGAGCTTTTGGTTTATTTAAAACTGAAGTATAAATGAATGCGTTATTGCACATATTTTATAATTTGTTGCCATTTAATATAACTAAAAGATGTGAATCTAGGAAAGCACATATCGTACCAATCAATTTGGCGCATTTTCCAACTTATTTCAACCGTACGACACAACGATGAAAAAATGTTCTTGAAATAATTTTACTATATTTGTGAACGTTCTAAACATGAATTAAAAAATATATTAAAAAGTTTTTTTTTCATTTGTGTTTCTATTTTAGAGAATATTATTTATATTTCAAACAATGAAGAGTACAATGAAGAAATCATTGATGAAATTATTTCGTACAACTACACAATCATCATCCTCATCATCCGACGAGAATAGTTCTTGTGGATTAATTGATGATCGAATTGATGGTAGCACATTTCTTATGACTTCACCAATCGATATTGGTAAATCTAGGCGACGGTTCGTTTTATTTTCATATTTCCCACTGATTTAATCCGTTAGAAAATTGCATTTCTATCTTTCATTCATTTNTATGTATATATATAATTATATATATACATATATACATATACTTATTTTAAAAATAAGTATATGGATGGGTTATAATTCGAAATCTAAAAATGTAGAATTATAACCCATCCATATACTGTATAAGTTATACAAGTTATGTAAAAGAAATAAATTTTACATAACTTGTATAGTTTATAAATATTAAAATTTAATATTTATAACAGTAGTTTATAAATAATCTAGCATATAATTATTCAGTAATAAGAATAATTATATGCTAGATAGGAATTATATAAATTACAAGCTTTGACAAAGCTTGTAATTTATATTTTTATATATACATATATAAATTTATATATGTATATATAACTATGTATAAATATTATAATGAATTATAATATTTATACAATAAATTTATAAATATAATAGCTATGTACGTAATTATAATTACGTTTTTACGAATTATAATTACGTACATAGTTATACATATATATATAATAAGTATTATATATATATGTATATATATATATATATATATATATATATATATATATAATGTATCTATACATATGTATATATATGTAAATTTTTTTAGTTATAAAAGTACTGGAAGCGAGAATGTTGAGACGAATGACTATACGCTTGTTGATGCGGATCCTCAACTATCAAAGGTATATGTTCTTTTCGTTTCGGTTTTTTTTCTCCGTAGGAGAAATTTTGGCAATCAATAATAATTGAAAGTGCTATTCTCGTTGTGATAATGTAATCTATTATTCGTTATTCTATCTACTAGTAGTTAAGATAGTTTTTAGAAAGATTTTCACTCATTTAACATAATACTTAGCAATCTATTAGTTATTACTCTGCAGAAAGCAAAAAAAAAAAAGAAATAAATTATTGGCATATATCTTTTTATTAGATCAGATACGTATCTCATTGAAGAGCAAAAGTGATACGATTTCTATTTCCGTTGATAATATATATCATGGGCACTTAAATAGTTTTTAGATGATAATGCTAAGGCTAATGTTTGTAGCTACAAAAGAGATCCACCATAAAACTAGACTATTTTAGAGTGTTTCGATAGAGAAATGCAAAGAGCCAATGAATTTGGATGAATTGGATCGTGTTCCCGTTGATTTTTCTGATCCGAATGGACCCGCATTGGTGACCGACTCCGAGGAAATTGGGTTCGTATTAAATTCGATGTTTATTGACATGTGCTTCTTCTGTAATTGCAAATTAAGTCCTATTTTCTGTAGTGACTTATGAATAGCAGACAAGTACCGTTTGTTGAATTTTAATTGGTGTTTTGATATGGCAGAATATATATATATATATATATATATATATATAATATTATTGAAATGCTTCATTATTCCCCGAAGGACAGAGAATTTTTCGTGCAAAATTATTTTTTTGAACAGTTTAATGCTTTAGCCGTCCATTAGTGAATGTCGGCCAGACGCGCCATTAATACTTTTTCCACTAATAATATTCACAGATTATTTCTAGAATATGCAACGTTATAAAGCGATGCATTCGCTCATATCATTCATTCCTTTGCGCTTGCAGCAATTTGTTCATAAATAATTGCGAAAATTCGTCATAGTTGTTTCGCTATTTTTTTTTCTCTCTGAAATTGAGCATATTCTGTTGGAAATAACCGATAATATCATACTTCAATGCTAATTGAATGCGTGTTTAATTCTGGAATTTTTTTTTTTCTTGAAGCATATCGTCATATTGCTTAATGTTAATAATTCGCACATTTACTTTCGTTCATATTAGCGAGAAATCTTATGATTATGCAAAAAGCAATCTCTAACACTTAGTTATCTCATCTGAATTTTAATCGGCATCATGGAAAATTCAACTTATCAAAATACTTCGACTTTTTCATTTCCCAATATCACTTTTCTGGTGTTTGGAAAATTAAGCGACTGAAACGATTTGATTTTGTGAATTTCACTCTTTCATTTATTAATGAATTGTCGAAATTATATGCGAAATTTTCGTTGAAATGATTGATCACATCTGTTGCAGTTGAAAAAAAAAGCGATTGAGCTTTTGAGGTCCTTATATCCTCCTTATATCCTCCTTTATCATATGCATTTTAATCGATGGAAAAATATGAACTCATCCGTTATTACTACCATTTTATTTTCCCATGCACTTTCTTATCGTAGCTAAATTTTCGTTGTTTTGTTTTATTGTACTAAAAAAAATTTTTAGCCGCTTTTAAGATCATTTCTACACAAGAAAAACAAACTAATACTAGTGGGCGCAGACAAAAATACTTATCCCATTGTATCTATTGATTTCTTTTTTTTTTGCATTCCCATATTCGAAAACAATCATGAGGTTTAAGCGGCTGGTTAAGAAAAAACCTAGATACTATTCAAAGCAACTATTCCACAGAAAGACTTTCACAGGCCTCAAATGGTTAATGAATGGGGATGCAAGTGCAAAGTGTCAACAACTCATTTGCCGGAAATGTTTTTTAAAGCATTGGTGAACTAAATATTTTTCTTGATGTCACTGCTTTCTTAGTTTTTTCTTTTTCGACGAGAGTAGCTTTAGAGTTTTGGATTAATAAACACATACCTTTCAAGATTTATCACTCACTCTTAACTGTTATATTCTAGATTCAAGAACTAGCCTCTTATTCTGAGCGAGTTTTTCAGTGATGTACTCAGCAATATCAAATAAATTGCCTGCCCATCGGAATGGGCAAATTGAATACGATAAATCCTTTAAAACTAAGTGACATTTGTTGGGAAATTTTACCCTCGCAGGGTAAAAGTTTTTGGTATAATATTTATATTGCAGTGAAATGTTGACACATGGTGAATCACGAGCGATCTATACAAATCAGCCGACAATATATGGACTTGCTCCATGTTCGATATATCGTGCTGAAAGGTGGTTCCATCATGATGCAGATCGAGTAAGGGCTGAGCGAATGTTACTTAGAACGGGAAGAAAAGATGGGTAAGACTAATTACAAGAATTATAATTACCAGTAATTATGCTTTATTACGTGATTATAGCGGTGAATAAGCACTACTGTTAGGCGGCATATTTTTTCCTTATTGAATATTTATCATAAATGCGCACTTATCATAATCAATAATCTTTTTTTTAATATGAAAAATTTTATAGGATTTTATGTTTTTACTATAAAAAAAAACCTCTGTTTTCATCGATTTTGAGCGCTAAGTTTTTGTCGTTATTTTAAGCCAACTTATATATAAGCGCTGAAATATCCTATTGCTATCGTAATAATAATTTTTAAAAAATTCTTTTGCAGTTCATTTTTGATTCGTGTCAACGACTATAATTGTCTTGTGATAACGGTTTGCTATCGTAAAGAATTTTGGAATATTGCCATCAATTGTGTAAGTGTTTTCGTTTTTGTTTTTGATCTTTGTATACTTTTCTTTATGTCAGCATGTTTGCTGCTTTATGATTGATGACATATGAGTATTACCACATATCATATAGAAGAAATTTTTTCTAATTTCTTTGGGAAAAGTTTATTTCCTGAGAAAAAAAAATTTTTTTTATTAATGCTTTATGCCAAATTTTTGCGGAATTTTTGAATATTTTTTAAGAGCGCATTTAAATATTTGCATCACTTCAAATACAGATATCGTTTATTTGCAGAAAGTCGACGGGCATAACACGAAAGTTTTCATTGAACGTGATCATCAGTTCTCGAATTTAGTTGATTTAATTGTTTATTATACGAGGAACCGAGGTGCTTTTCTGCCTTGTCGATTAGCTCAAGGTGTTGCGCTACGATGGCCTGGATCAGCAAAGTGAGAATATTCTCTTCTTTTTTTAATCGGAATATTGCACGAGAAAAATTAATTATGCTGCCTAGCTAAAAAAAAAACAACCGTTTTTCATTTATAACGGTGGTGGAAAACACTACTGCATAAGGTTAGTTCTATCAGTAAACCAAAAACTCCACTGAACTGTTTACATTCTATATTATATGGTTTTAAAGATTTTTTAGTGAATATCATCGACTCAAATGCTCAGAACGTCAAGACTTACAGAAAATTTAAAAAAAAGGAAACATATTTTTCGCAGCATGGATGAAAAAAATGCACGAAAAGAAATCAAAAAATAAATAAATAAATAGACGAGAGAGAAAACTGCACTATATAAATTAGAAAAGCGAGAAAAGCGCGCTATTTTTACTTATGGCCAAATATGGCCAAATTTCTCTTTAGTTGATGGAATGGACAATTTCATGCGTCGGAATCGAATCGCTCTTATGCTTGGCCTATATTTGAAATCTCAGAGAGTCGAATGTTTACGCCAAAAAAAAATTTTTTTTTCTTTTCAGTTTATGTTACACAAATCGAACATGTCAATGCTAGCTGACATATTTTATTGGTTATAATCGATGTCGGAAGAGTGATTAATGGATGGATGAATCGGCAACTCATAGACAATGAGCCCCCTTCAGACATGTAATATGTGTGAGTTATGAGCCGGCTTAAAAATAAAGCATTATATGAAGAAGAATATCAAACGTTAAAAGAACATCGCTTTATGTCATTTGTGGAGAATTTGTCCGCTAGTTTAATATATAAATTGTTAATTATTATTTTGGCGAATATTAATATGAGGAATGCATTGGCATTTATGTTTATTGAATGCATATCTGTTTTTTGTTTTTGTTTTTTTGTTTTTTTTGAAATCAGTGCTTGAAATCGATCTCTATAGCTTAAAATTAAGTATTTATTTTTATAATATATTGGCCGAGTGAAAAAAAACGATACACTTTTGAGAGAAATGAGTTCATTTGTAGAAATCACTACAGCGATCTGTTGCTAGCAATGAAATCATCTCTTCGCTCATTCGTTGTTCAGAAAACGTAGGCACTTCAGTGACATTTGCTTGAGAGGCTGTTATCTTTCAGTATTCCTCTTAGCTCTTTAGAAAGGTGATATCCGTTTCATATATATCATCGCCAATCCGCTGAAGGTAGCCTTTTTTTCTCAAAAGAAAGAAAAAAAACGATATCGAGCATTCCCTCTTGAAGTTTGTCCCAAATATTCGCCAATAACGCTTCTGGCAATAAAAGTTCTCATTGAATTTTAATAGTTTATTGGGTTCTTTCTTGATTTATATATTTATTATTTGTTGCATATCTGAACTGTTAAACAAATGGCCATTATATGTCCGCCAGGCTCCAGATGTGATGTTCAATTGTTGTTTTATAAATATTTATTGCACATATCTTTTTTTAATGGTTGTATAATATTGCTGATTTTTCATTTTCATAAAGCTCATTGTAAACGGGTCGATACGGTCTCGATACTGTGCATCTGCTTTTGTTATCGATTGGCTACTACATGTTTTTCCCGTGCTAATCACGT
The DNA here is from genome assembly GCA_006503575.1 of Baylisascaris schroederi. NCBI lineage: Eukaryota > Metazoa > Nematoda > Chromadorea > Rhabditida > Ascarididae > Baylisascaris > Baylisascaris schroederi. The sequence continues at coordinate 1,020,963 of QEWY01003119.1, forward strand.
GAATATTGAAAAAGTCGACTCGTTATAAATTTCCTTCAAATAATTATGTATTTCTATACAAATGAGGAAACGTTTTTCGAATATATTATCTAAAGGAAATGCGTCGTTGTGACCTCAAAACAACAAGTCTTTTACGGGCACGATTGCTATCTATTTTTGCTATCTATTTCTGGACTGTTGGGTAGCATCTCCCTGCTGTTATCGCGAACGCTAAGGGCGCGAGTCTGTTTTTAGAACTTCGCTCGCTGTCGTCGAAGGCGCGAGTCCGTCATCTGCTATTTCGATTTGTCCTTGCGAGCGACGAAGGCGCGAATCTGTTATGGGCGAAACTACTCTTTTTGCGCGCGCCAGAGATGCAGCGTTGATCGGTCATGCTTCGCCTGCCGTTATTTCGAGGGCCGAAGGCGCGAGCCCGTTGTGTTGCACTTTGCCTGCTGTCGCCGAAGGCGCGGGACCGTTATCTGCTGCTTCGATTTGTCCTCGCGAGCGCCAAAGGGGCCGGGCTGTTGGGTACCGCCTCGCCCACTGTTATTTCGAGGGCCGAGGGCGAGAGCTTGCTGTGTTGCACTTTGCCTGCTGTTGCCAAATGCGCGAGACCGTTATACACTATTTCGCCTCGCCTTTGGGAGCGCCGAGGGCGCGAGTTCATTTTTTGGCACTTCGACTGTTGTCGCCGAGGGCGCAAGACCGTTATCTGCTTTTTCGATTCGTCCTCTCGATCGTCAAAGGCGCGTTTTTTATGTACTATTCCACCTGCTGTCTTTGTGAGCGCCAACGGCGCGAGTGCGTTATGGGATACTTTGCCATCTGTCTGCTGCGCCGAGGGCGCGGGTTTTTTATATAATACGCAACCCCCTGTCTTAGCGAGCGCCCAAGGTGGGAGCCTGCTATGCGGTACTTTGCCTTGTCTTTGCGAGCACCTGCGTAGGTCTGTTACGGGTTATCTCGCCATCTGCTTATGCGAGCGCCGAAGGCGCAAGCCTGTTTTGTTAGGCATAATTTTGTTTTCTCGTCTGAAATTAAAGTTTTCCTGGCTAAATGGAGACAAGGATGCCTGAGAGGGGCTATAATTATCGGATGGAGTGATGTTGCGAGCCGAACAGCCATCACAATTTCGACAGCTTCTTGACAACTTCGACCAGCGAATTGAGTTTCACACTGAAGCACAAAACTTTTTGGTTTATTCAAAAACAGAAAAATTGGTGAGTCACACACAGCGATAAACGACTGTATTCACTTAGAAATATAAATATGAAACAATGAGTGCGTCCAATTCCTTCCTTACACCCTATCCCATCATTCTCCTACTCTTATACAACAATATCCAGTGCACCCTTCTTTGCTGTGCCACCCTATCCTCCACTTTCCTTTATCCCAACTCACATCCTTTATATGTTCCAGTAAACAACAGCAACATAACAAAGTAAATAATATTAGTTAAACAGTGCCCAGAAGAGACCATTTAGGATTGATCATGGGATGACTAAATGCAAACAGCACTCTTAGATTCCGCGTACACCACGAAGCGCAGTCAATGTCTGAATCACGTGAGTCAGTTTTCGTTTCGCATCACACTCGGGGAACGTCGACATATCATAGTATTGCGGTGCCATCTGCACAAGCCTGAAAACGTTATCTTATCATTCAGATTGCGTCAATCACTAAATCACGCTCCCATTCTTTACCACAAGCGCGGCCTCTCTGTAATCAAATCACAATTTTCAGAGGGTCAGAAGAGAAATCTAACAAACTTAGGGTAATGCTTAACGAGTTTTAGTAGTGTTTCACCAGAAGGCCGTTTCTAGTGAATTAATGTTCATCATAGGACGCCAGCCTCATCTCTCGAATTCATCCGCCCGCTTATGCAACTAAAGTCGTGGGAGAAAGCCGCAATCGACTCTTCAAGAAAAAAAATTCACGAAAACTGGAAACAAATCTAACCCTCCTTCCATGAGGACCGCTTCCGTTTTTCGCGCTGTTCTCTCTACAAAAATTTTGTGCCTGAAAGTACTGAATGACTTCGCAATTCGATTCCTCTCCATTATGTTCTAATCCCCTTTTTTCTTTACAAGTGTTTCTATTCCCTAATTTCTCTTGCTTCCCTATTCTTGTAATATATACCAAATGACTCTCGCCAAGCACCACCGATTTCGTGAAGGGAAATAAGTACGCAAGAGCCAAGGCGCAAAGAAATTACTTCACGTCAAAAGCTAACCATTCAGCCTTAACGTCGGTGACTGTTCGAATGAAGTTTTTGGTTGTTAGGACGAACTCGTTGTAGAGTGCCCATTCAGGTTTGTGATCCAAAACAGTCGATGGATGTAGCTGCACCAACTGATTGTCCTTCACGGTTATGTAATGTCCGCTTCGTTCAAGATGTGCTACCTGAAATATTTACAATTAAAATATGACAGCAACGGATATCTTAAGGGTTGGTTCCATCTCTAACAAATGCACCTTCATTAAAAAAAACAAAACAAACTATTCTACAGTTACCATTAACTCTAAGCATCCTTACGCTGAAGTATGTAAATAAAAGATAACCCTAGAAGCTAGAACACTTCTATACCCCGTGAGGAAAAAAAAAACTTTTCTCGTTACTCCTCTTTTCTCAAAAAAGTGAAAACGTCTTCTGCCCCTTTTCGAGTGCTTGGTTTACATCCACATCATTAAAAATTTTACCATACCTGGGCAAAAAATGCTCGCAAATTTTCCATCCTCTATCCATTTCTTATTTCCTTTTTCAACAATTTGGAAAAAATAAAAAAAATAAAATTAAATTAAAAAAATTTTACCAATGAGCAAAAATGCTCGCAATTCTTCCTTTTTTTTTCAAACCGCTCTTTTCAAAATAGAACTGAAAGGTGGAGTAAATTAGAAACATCGCGAAAGTGTTTCCCAATTGGTCCATAAATTATTCCTAATCCTTTCAGAACCAGTGCATGCATTCATCATAATGCTACAACCACCCTTCAAATCTTTCATATAAAATCAACCCGTTAAATATGCCACTCAACGCATAATCATCAATGTGAAAAAAAGAAAGAAATAAATCGATACCTGCATAAAAAATCCAGCGACCAACGCTTTTCGAATATTTATATAATAATCTTTGCTTTTGAAATCGGTTGACAACCGTTTTAGATTATATTTATCCATAATACGTGCCAATTGCATGCGAACATTATCAGCATTCTTTAGCGCACGGTAATTTACGAAGTTATCGTAGCACCACTGTACATCTTCATGATCTGTAAAATAACCAACCACTCATCAATAAAAGCAATTCTACACAAGACCACATCGAATCCCCAAATCTCGACCCATCGATGGCTATTCGGGTTTTACAAATAATAAAACAGCTAAGCGAACCGTCAGATAGCTAGTAAAGTTAAATATGAGGCTTCACCGCCAAAAAAAAACTACATTGGCCACCAAATGTAAAAAAGTAATAAACAAATAAATAAATAAATAAATAAATAAATAAAATAAATAAATAAATAAATAAATAAATAACGCAAACTTTGTTTGAAAGCGTGATATACATTCAACAAGGTAAGATGATCGCCATCAATATGAGCGAATCGAGCCTTCGCCTCGTCAGCCGCTTTCTTCGCTTCCGTTGGGCGCACAAAACACTGTGGCACTGAAAACACTCAACAAATCACGCTAACGCCAAATGATGGAAGACCCTTTTCTTGCTCCTTGCTTTTTTTGTAACCATACAGCGGCGTGCTTTAAATGTCATCTCAACTGGCAATTTTAAACAAAGCATCATTAATAAATAGCAAGAAAAACACAAAAAATGCAGCTGAATTGATGCTTTTGATACAAGCATCGAAGAAAGGCGCTCCGTCAATCTTCAATGCATGAAAGACTGCTCATCCACCCCCTTCTTTCCTCTCTAAACAATGATTTTCTTACCCTTTGGCCAGCTTTCGTGCAACACTGCCAGAAAATTTCCTCAAAAACGAGTAAGCTGCTAGACGCCCCCCTCATAATTCTGAAAGCTTTTCGTCTTCTACCCTTCCATCATCACCTAGCTGTGCTTCTCGCTTCCGACCATAATAATCAACGCATTAGCAATCTCCAGGAAATAGCTAAATCCTACCTGAAAGCATAGCTGTGATGCTAAGCACTTCATTAGAGCAATTGAGCTCAGTGGAAGCAATAACCATCTTTGCCAATTGAGGATCGAGTGGAAATTCAGCCATAAGAGATCCAAGTTCTGTCAGCTCTCCATTGTCATCGATTGCCGCCAGATAGTTCAACATCTCTAATGCGCGCATTAATGTTTCTGGCGCCGGTGGATCCATAAAATCAAAATGCACCAAGTCGTCTACGCCCAACTTTTTCAGTTGGAGTACTACGGTGCCCAGATTCGACCTAAAATTACCACTTAAGAGCATCTTATAACGCATAAATAATTATACGAAGAACCTCATCGGAAGAGTTGATACAGATATAAGGATAGTGACGCTGATGCTCCGATTACGATTTTTTGCTCATGGAAAATGAAGCTATAATCACCCTTTTCATCCTTGGCATATCGCTCCTCGATGCCTATTAAACGCCATATTAACTTCATGGGTTATTCCTTACAATCTCTTTTTAATTGGCCTTTTCCATGGTCGCGCAAGCAGATACAATTCACCACGAAGAAGTTCGTTAAGTACTATTGTACTATTGCAGCGTTAAAATCTTAATATCGCCTCCCAAACAACACGCAGAGAAGAGACATCAAAACCGATGAAAGAGAGAGAGGGAAAGTGGAGATGAACAAAAACGCTACTTCTGTTCTGATAAGATAATACCGTTGACTAACAATAATAACTATATTAAAGCAATAAACACAAATTAAAAACTTGGAAAAAACATTATGCTTGTGATGGTTGATACAACTACAACTGATTGAACAACGATTCTAGAGCTTTCTCTAAAAGAAGTCTCTAAGAAAAAAATAAAATAAACCAAGTAAATGATTGTTTTCACCTCAATATTTCCGGATAAGTCTGATCATTCATTTCTGTTTTATATGCCTTTTCTGTATACAATCGGAAACATTTCCCGGGTTTTGTCCTTCCTGCACGACCAGCTCGTTGCATTGCAGACGCTTTTGATATAGGACATACCAGCAGGGATTCCACTCGAATTCTTGGATTGTATACCTGTAACATTTTCATAAAAGATAAAGCCTTGGAACTACTTACTCACATTTCAGGTTGGCATTTCGAAGGACAACTCAGAAACGAATAGAGGATTCCCTCAGAACGGCACAACTCGAATGCGCCTTACCAATCCAAAAACGATAAACCATTCCGGAAAAAAAAACCCTCAAGACCGTGTTCAGTGTGATCAAATAGACCCGATAGGGCATAATTCTCAAATGCGATTCTATATTCTCATTAGAAAGACCCCTAAAATATAAATACACAAAAAAATACGACAATGACAACAGCATTCTAAAAAGAGTAAAGCGCAATGAACCTAGTGCATTATATATAGAGCCGGCGATGAAAAAAATGTGGAAACATGGAAAACAGATAGCATTTGTTAAGTATGGAAAAAATCCCAAAGAAAGAGCGATCAAAGACAATATCCGAGTGTTTAAAACAAGGAACCAACCAAATCAACTATGCGCGTATACCTAAAATTCTGATAGTTTCACAGGATCCAACCTACTTTCACGCCTCAACAATATAATGCAAACAAGATTAGTCGTTCTGGGAAAAACGCGATTCGTTTCTGAGTTATACTTTCAATAATGGTTCACAATGCGAACACCACTGTTAAGATGCAGTCAACAACAACTGTTGACTCATCCCATATCGTTCACTCAGCCAATCATTATATCTGTCGGGGTTTCATCGTCACAAACCTTCTGCTTCGAGAATCCAGGATCAATGACGAAAACGACGCCGTCAATAGTGAGTGACGTCTCGGCGATATTCGTTGAGACGACACATTTGCGACCTGCAATTTATGCGAGCCGCCGTCAAAACGTGTTCTGCGGAATATCTCGTATCTGCACGTCTCTGCACACTCACTGCTTATGCCCTTCACCTCTAGCATCCCCTCCCCCCTCCCAGATGGGACTCTCATTTATCTCATGTGTGAAAAAAAGATCGCAGATCGGTCGAATAATTTGTAGTTAATCTATACCTACCTGTGATATAATAGGAAGAAAAAGAAGGACCAGCATACTTTTCAGCTGCGTATTGTGGAAGCAAGCACACCCAGAAAACCAAGAAACAACCAGGCTGACCATACTGTCCAGCATCACTTCCGCAATGACAGAAAGAGGTTTTGATTCAATCGTAGGCAGGAAAAACACACAGCAGTCCAATGGCGCATTCGTTCAAATTAGATAGGCCATTCGAAGCACTTCACTTTTTCGCAATAATTTTGGCATCCCACTTGATAAGGAACCATGCGAGAAACGCCAAAAAGATAAAACACGCATACCACTACATCTTAAAACAAGTCAAGAGAACAACGGAAACTTGTTCAGAAAATCCTTTGAATTGAAACAATAAAGGGTTCAAGCTCGACGCCGGAATGAAGAAGGGAAGGAAGCGTTATCGAGTCCCACTATCACTGATCGATATCCCAATATCCTTTGCGTTGAATGTAACGAACTAAAAGAAGCCTCAAACCACTCCATCAAGAACAATTCAACATAGCAACATTAGCAGAATGAGTGAGACAGAGGCGTGCAGTTGGGAATGAAAAAAATGAGAAACAATAACAATCGCTTACCAATGGCACCGTTTGGTCTCTTCGGAGGAGCGGCTTCGAAGATACGCTGCTGAAGATTGGGAGGCAGCGTCGAATACAATGGAATACACTTCAATTCGCCCACTTCTCCACCTAGATTGTCGATCTCACGCTTTATACGCTTACAAGCCTCCTCGATCTCCTGTATAAGCAAATTCATCATCATATCTGATCTTCAAACCTCGAATCGACAACTCTGCTGTCAAAACGTCTCTAATGATGAGAGGGATGTGGCCTCTTTAGAGAATCACTAATGAAAGTCATGAGGCATCCAACAAGTTAGCTGCTGTAACCACCTAGTCACGTGAACGAAGCTTCAACCGTGTAAATGTGGGAATCCAAGCAGATTCGCATCCAAGTGAAATTCGAATTCCCGCTTTTGGGCGGCTAAAAAAATTTAATTGGGGAAAATTCCGGGGCACCGATCCTTGCAAACCCTAGAACTTGATGCCCAAAAACGTTAGAACACTATTTTTTGGTCGCTGATTTTTCTGCCCCACTGACACAGAGATCTGTTTAAGGGCAATTATTTGTACACAGCAATGGCGTAGTTTGTGGGCCATACGCTTGCTGCAGATGGATATACATATATATATATATATATATATATATAATTATATATATATATATATATATATAATT
>QEWY01003119.1:1040781-1074615 GCA_006503575.1 Baylisascaris schroederi
TTTTATATATATATATATATATATATATATATATATATATACAAAATTGATTGCATTTCCTATTTCACTTTGATGTGCAATGAAATGTGCACATTTTTCGAGGAAAAATACGCTAATTTTAGTGCATCCGTCATTGCTATCGATATATCAATGATAGCTGTAGGCATCCATACGTTAATTCTAGGCAGCTTTAGGAAGCTTTAGGCATGTTCGTTTTATGAGTGATCATAAATGCATAGCAGAAAATTACTGCCCACCTCTCTTAGCCCCAACTACTAAAGCTAACTTCTACTTCTAGAACTTTTCCACTTCCAGAACTTATCACCTCAACTTCAAAAATCAAAAATCAACTAAAGTAATCGGAAATCAATAATTGACATCCTTACTTACTCTGCCAAAGTACTTTAATGGCATTCGCGTACACAACGCTTAATTCTAATTGCACTTTGCAGCTATCGGCGTTGAACGGTCGCCTAACAACCACGAAAACAAAAATGAAACAAAAATTCAATATCATAGTGAGTGTCATAGTGGGTGCTAGTTGAGCCTTATTCATGGAGATCTTTATTTTATTCTCTCATTTCCATCATATAGCATTCTTCGCAGTGCATATTCTTCTGCTCATCATCGTATTCATCAAATATTTCTCGAATTTTTTCATTAAATGAATTAAAAACGTTAAATTTGTCGAAATATGGAAAAAATAGTGCGCTGATCTGCTCGCTTAATAAAACAATGAGGCAATGAAATTTTCTATGAATTTATTTCATCGTTACTCAAGTCTGCTGATTTTAACGTTGTTGCTTCTTTGTTATAAATTATATTTTATGCTTTATTCCATCTCACATAATCTATTGAGCGGATATTTGAGTAAAGAAATAGATAAGCCAATAAAGTAGACTTCATTAATCCGTAACATTTCCTTCTTGCTAAAACATGAAAAACGCTCATCATTACTGGCATAAAATCATCATTATTGGCATGAGAACTTTCTCATCATTTATGTTGGCATGAGAACTTCCTCATCATTCGTGCGAAAATCTCTTATCTCTTTATTGAAATCGTTGCTCAATGATGATAGAATTTTTCTCTCTTCAAAAATTATTTGAAATATTTCAATTCAGCTAATCATATTGCATGTATCAATTTCGAGAAGCTTAAAGAAAAACTATTCGCATGCGAAATCGACCAACCGTTCATAAATTTCGAGAAAAATTAGCCTTCAAGTTTTTAAAGCTAAGAAAAAATGCGACATCACTGTGTTTTCTTCATTTCTCAGTGATATTGCCATTACTCAGCTATCTTATGTAATTTCCGATAAAAAATCACCGAATCACATATAGAAAGTCAGCCGTTCAAATCCAATCACAAATGGCATATCAGCAATATTCAGATTTAGAGTATAATACTATTAAAATGTGCTTTCTACCTATAATTTATCATTAATTGAATAATTATCGATTTCTTTATTTTTCTTGATAACAATTGAAACATTTAGAACACTTAGAACATAAAGTCATCTTTTTTTCCACTGCATTTAGTTGTTTAAGAAGCTTATAGAGGAAAGAGAAAGTGAGAATAATAGAAAAAAGCGCATAACGCGCTAACTTTTCTCATAAATTTCTTCACTTTTTTCTTACTCATTTTGATATATTCGAATATCTTTCGGGCGCAAAACTAAGCACTCGAAAAGAATGAAAAATTGCTCTCTTCATATGCAAGAAAAAAAAATCAAAAAATAAAAAATAAAAAAAAAAGAAGAAAGAACTGTTGATAGATCTCACTCATATGAATTTTATTCCCCAAAGAGAATGTGCATAAATATTAGCAAATATGAGCCGATGAGTTGCTCAACTAAAAAACGAAACAAATGTCTTTCGTTAATTCCCTCGGCGACATTTCGATTGTCTTTTCTTTTCCTTCAAGAGTATAACGAATTGCGCCATTCTAGTTTATTGCACATAAGTGCAATAATCTCTAGCTATAGTTTCCAATTTTTGGTAAAATTCAAATTTTTTTACGGTTAATTTTTACACTGTAAAACATTTTTAATAGAAAATGTATAGATAGCAATTACTCAATAGCAAAAAAACATCATTTATCATGTGTTGTTTTTAGAAATTTGCACACAAATTATATTCTGATATCATTATATATATATATATATATATATATATAATAGAAATTGAAGAATATCATTCAGTTCGAATTCTTTGCCTAGAGAAATTTCAAATAAATTCTAAACTTTATTAGAAATTCCAACTTATTTGTTTCGGCTATCAATCATAAACTTTTTGAGATAATAAAAGAAACCTTAAAATTCAGTTACTAATGGAAATATAGAAGTGAAAATTATATCACTCTGAACTACTTCGCTATAGCATTTCGTTTCCATCTAAAGTAAACCTTACAATTAGTTTAGAATTGCAAAAAAAAAGTCGAGCAAGCTACCTCTATTACGGAGACATTAGTATATTTCTCTGTACAATGGTATTGGTCATTAGTACTATTGTCCATTAAAGGAAAAGCTCAACGTTTGCTTAAAGTGAAAGCCACGCCCGAACCCTTCACTACCAGTCATTTTTGCGTTTGCTTTTCGTTGAGTCTTGCTCGATTCGTTTTTTAAACGCCCTCTTATAACTTCCCTATTTCAACGACGTCTATTTCATTCATATATTGCTTATACCTCTGTATTGTTCATTTTCTCTAAGTTTCCTAATCATTGCTACACTCTTCTTTGTCTTAACGAATGTAGCATGCTTTATAATTGTACAATTCAATTCATCATCACCAATTTACTCAACCATCACTGAGATGATTCTGGGTTATTCCGTCTCTAAAGCCTTATTCATTGCTTTTAGCGAAAGGTGGAAGCTCACCACTTACTAACTAGTGTAAGACACAACTGTTGCCCTTATGTCATGCTGAATCGCATGTAGTACTTCATCTCATGCAAAAATGTATGTTTGTTACTTAGTAGAAAATCATTGCAAACATTTCACCACCCATATTTCATTACTCATTCATAGATCTTCCACATTCAAAGGTTTGTATCTCCTAATAGGTAATCTTAGAATGTGTGCTATTGTACTCTTTTGAAAGAGGCGTGAATATTGGTTCAATCTGGGAAGAAATAAACATTTTGAGTGCTGTTTTTTTATTAAATATTACTCAAGTATTAATGTACTATAATGAAATGAGTAAACTCTTTGAACTCAATACGTATATTCCTGTGTTTTTTTATATTATCAGAAAAAAACACATAGATACGAAGAATAGCAAAAAAATTGATCGCATTTCGAATTCATAACACGAGGTTGATAAGTAGTCAGAATGTTCGGCGTAGCTTAGCGGTAGAGCATTCGCACGGTAAGCGAGATGTCGCAGGTTCGTCCGCGTCTGCGGACAAGTTTTCATTGGCCATCGAGAATACGCCATTAGCATTTCGAATGTATACCACCAACAAATTTCAAAACGATTCATTTGCATATTGAATATACGATTCATTTGCATATTGAATATTGTAGAATTGCAAACGAACAAGGCAACACATTTTCATGAACAACTAACCGTAGAATTATGTATATGACTCAGTAAGCATACTAGAAGTTAAGCTCGAACTCTTAGGGTATGCTAATTCTCCGCAATTAATAAGAGTGATAAGATATGCTCAAAATCTAAGATAAGATATAAATACCTCTCATCTAATCGTATCGTTATTGCAATTATTTTATTTATCGAATTTTTTTAATTTACAAAATTTACAAAAAAACAAAAAAAAATTATTTCCTTTTCAGAGATCAACAATTCAAGCAATGTTTTTAATAAATTTCTTGCTTGGTTGCTATTGTTTCGATGGGTTTGGAGTAGTAGCCGTTCCAGCCATCAAAATTACTGATGTAAGTGTTTTTTTTTGTTTAATTATTGGCTATATTTCATTTGCATTTTGAATATTTAAAAAAAACGTACTAAGTGCATAAGAATATTTCAGGTATGAATGATTAAACAAATCAGCAACGTAGGAAAAAAAGTTCAATAGTTTAAATCAGGTAGGCCTTTGTTCAGGCAGAAATAAAAATGAAAATGGTAGCATTAAATCTTTTTTCGATAGGACAACAAATTGCCATACTATTTGAGAGCATTTCCGCTAATGCACTCACATGTTCAAGGTAGTGCAAATATTTGGTCATTATTGTTGCAAATATTTGGCCATTCTAAAAGTTTTCTGCTATATGAGTGACTTTCAGGAAAATCACATCATCGTTCAAGACCATATTATAGGGAATTTTCTAATAAATTCGTTTCATTACCAAACATCACCATATCATTAACCTTACTTTCGGTTTACTCGATGCATTTTCGTGACAGATAGAATTTAAAAAAAAACTATCTCTATAGGTTTTGTTAGCAAATTTGATAAATACGATAATATTGAGCTGAAATGAGAACGTTATTTCAACAACATCTCACGTCGAGCAATTTTTAAGTGGTACAGCTTAAGATTCGCCAAAAATAAGTTTCGAATGCGTTACTAATGAGGAGAGAGATAGGTCATTTTTGCACTCGTTTAAAAATAGTACGGTTAAGAAAGGTAGGAAAAGCACCACGAAAAAGGAGAGCGATAAGAATGAACTATATCGAAAGCTATCGCTAACAGTCATTCCCTCCTTTCTGCTCCTTTTCCCATTCTCTCGCTCTCAACCTTTGATCAGCTTAATGAAAATTAATGCCAAACTATACTGAAATGTGCACGTAACGATGATCGAAAAAGAATCGCAGCACTATTCAATGTTAGAATCTGCTGAAAATTTGCATAACTATCGACATATTGTTGTAAGAATCAACAAATCTATTATTCGCAGTTTTTTTCTGCCAATAATCTTAAAGCGAACTTATTTTGTAATGATTGGACACTCGATCTGTTGTACTCATCATGCAAATATTTGTTCAAATCAATATTACCGTTATATTCCACATTTTAACAATCGGTCACTGCATTGAGAAATAATTGCAAACAGATTGTCAATAAGAACACCAAAGAGATCGAGACTTCTTTATCGGCAGCTGATTTTGCGGCCGCACCTTCCAATGATTTCGATCTTTCACAATTGGGCATTAAAACGAAAATCGATCCAACGATGGGCAATAAATCAGAAGGTGATATCGCAATCGAAAATGTGAAAAAATTTGTCGAAGCAAACAATAAACTTGGCCGAAATGCTATACGTCAAATTTATAGGTGAGAGATTCTCTTTTTTTTTTTTCTGCATCGAATGCTATTATAGGCGGTGAGGTGGGGGGAGGGGGGAGGAGGGGGGATCAATATGAGGTATTTTATTAAGAGGTAATAATGAAAAAAAATTTTTTTTTCCAACGATCATTCATAGGTCAAGGAGTATCTTGTATTAATTTATAAATGCAATAAGTTAACAGCAATATAATTAATAATTCTCAGTGTCGGTCTATGTCTGTATATGTCTTTTCATACGTTTACTATCATATTTCACCAGCGCCTAAACTTTTTCTTCGCAATCTATACTTGTTCAATAAGAGTTCATCGAATGATCGTTAGCTTAATCATTAGGCCTGCAAATAAATTTTTTTTTTCTGCAAAGAAAAACTAAGAAATATAAGTGAAAATTACATAAGTTAGCAAATAATTAATCTGCTTCAAAAGTTTTATACAGATGGAAGTTTATCTTTGTAACCTTATTGATGCGAATTGAGAAACCGGCTGGCTATAAAATACAGGACAGATGAGGTGAATTCAACCAACCAATCTCAAACAAATTTGCAAAGTCTGCGAATTCATAGCCTCAAGCAATCTGAGCCAATTCTTCCATTTTTTATCAACGGTGTCTCACTAGTAAATTCAACACAGCGAACAGCTAAACATCCATAACCGCTCTGCTGAAGTCGATGATCGTGCAAATTGCTAGTAGCGATTTTCGAGTTATCGTTCGAAATTTTTACGGGGTTCCCATCAACAAGTGGAAAAGCGCGCCAGGGAGTACGACACGATGCGCGCTTTTGCATTCCCCTTTATCCTGCCTTCTCTTTCAAGAACTAAGGATTAACTCCATACAATACTACGTAAAAATGAGGAGGCCCATATTTTGTAGGAATGAGGGATTTTTAGCGATTTAGTGATGATGATTTGCCACATTTTAAAACTTGAGCTTAAAAGTAAAGACATATTGAATGGCGGAAGACGTTGATTTTTTCTGGTAATATTTGCAGGCGATGGCCTGATGGAGTGATTCCATATACGCTTAGTTCACAATATGGTCCCTATTCGAGATCAGTGATAGCGAAAGCAATGCAAATCTATCACGAAAAGACCTGCGTGAAATTTGTACCTCGTGATCCGTCAACGCATCGCGATTATATTTACATACATCCCGATGATGGGTGTTATTCGCTTGTTGGTCGTACAGGTGGTCGACAACCGTTATCACTCGATTCAGAATGCATTCAAACGGGAACCATTGTGCATGAATTAATGCACGCTATTGGATTCTTCCATGAGCAATCCAGGTACTGACACAAGCAAGTTATATCATTTACATAGAGCAGATTTGAATGATTAATTACAAAAGTTTTAACGGGCTGTAGCAAAAGAAAGCGAGTTCCAAAGGAGTTGATATAAAATGCACTTCTATATTTCTTCGTCTGATTAACCAGTTATTATTTCGCTTAGATTGTTTGTAAATTGCCAGAAATCGTGTAGAGTAAATGAAAAAAATTTCTTTTCCATTTCAAAATATTTTGATTAAGTTAATGAAGTGTTATTTCAGTGTATATAAAGAAAATAGTATAAGCAGAGATGGAAAATTAATCGATAAGATAATATGTGAATAAAAACATTAATTGTTTTTTAAACAATTGTATAAATAATGAGAGGGTTGATTTTTATCTAAGTATGAGAATGTATAAGCAAATTTTCAGCATCAAAAATTAACGTTATTTTTCATATTCATTAAAAACTTGCTTCTCCTTCTCTCCTTTTTTTTCACTAAATTCTATGGGCAAATATCAATCATACTAAACGAATCTGTGGGGGAAACTCTTTTGGGAAATCTCTCGAAACCAAGAATTTTATCGATGCAACAAAAAGTACATTCCACTTTAATCGTATTTCTTTATATGAATGATGAGATAGTACCAAGAGTGGAATCTTTAAGTGCACAAATATCCATCTATCCTGATCTCTTTTTTTCAGTTCCTAAAAAAAATCATTTCTGTACTTCAAAAATACCAATTCATATTTTTCATTCTATGCTGAAAATATTTCCAGTATTAGTTATAATTTTAATGCACTATAAACAGCTTTTTTTTCAGTAAAGATTTTCAACTCTTCCACGCTTCTAACGAAACCAACTTATCATAGATCAAATCCTTTGAGATTTCTTGAAACTGATTCAAAATTTGCATATAAGAACTTCATGTCATAGGACGATAGTTTTGCATATTAAAAAAAAATTAAGAATTTAGGAAACCTTAATAAAATTGATAATTATTACCGTTTAAGCCTATCATCTAGAGGTAATGATATGCTCTCTTATCAATTAATAACAATATTTAAACAAAAAAAAAAGAATAGCAAAAAATCTAAAGGCCTCTAAATAATTAGAGCGGATCGCGATCAATATATCGAAATCGTTTGGCAAAATGTGATGAATGGTGCTGATGATCAATTCGAAAAATATGGTCTAAATGTTCTCGATCATCTTAATGAACCATACGATTATTCCTCTATTATGCACTATGGACCGTATGCTTTTAGTGATAATGGAAAACGAACGATTGTTGCACGTAAGGTAAGTACTATTTAATGCCTATAATTGCTAACATTTAGAAATTTTCATATATTCCAAATTAAAATTGATATTTAGAACAATTATACATCGAGAACGCTCATCGAAAAGCAAATATTCAAATATGAATTAAGAGTGGTAAGCGATTGAATTATACTTAATGTTAATGCGGAAAATGAATATGCGGAAAAAATTTGCAGTTTTCTGCTAAAATGCAAAAAAACTGCAGTAAAATTATCGATTAAAATGCAGTAGAAACAACTACAAAAGCTTTCTTACTTCAAAAAGTATTTATTCAAACTTCTGAAGTCAATCATCTAGCTAATTAATCATTGCGAATAAAAATCTTCCCCTTTTTGAATGCATATATTTTTGCTAGTCATTTAATCGAATATTTAGTAGATTCTTCGAGGGGGCAAGAATATGTAAGATTGCCAAGTCGAAATTATTATATGCTTAAGGGAAAATTAATTAAGGCAATTTTAAAATGGACGGAAAATTTGTGAAAAAAATTTCGAATTTAAGCTGATAATAAACACAAATAGGAAATAAATATGTTTAAAAAAAAACAACAAAAAACAACAGAATTTCTAGTTGAAGAATCTTTAGGCTGGTGCCGAACGAATGGGTCAACGTGTCGCATTATCGGAGATCGATCTACGCAAAATCAATAAACTATATTCATGCACTCAGAAAAGTGCCCATAGTGTGAACGACAATGCTACATCATCGAAGGTGCGCAAAGTGTATCCATATACAAGTACAAATAGCTATACTATTAGAAATAGTAATCGAAGATGGTTTAAACGTCCCTATGGAACATCCTCTACAACACCTTCCTCTATTCCCGTTATATGGCCACAGAAGAGGATTCATATTTTTGGTTAGACAATCTATGGATCATTTAGTTGGAAGACTTTTTTTTCTTAATATAGAGCAAACATGACTCAATTACGGTGTGCATGAGAATACGGTGGTGTGTATCGGCTGAAGATGACCACTTACTGGTCTTACAACAATCGTCCTCCCTTCGATTTCTTCGAGCCGCCAGTTCCCTGGAGGGATGGCAGCAAGCTCGTCCCGATGGTTGCCCTACCGTATAACAAAATATTCCAATGAATGCTTGCAAGCAAAAAGAGCGCTTAATGCACAGAATCAAAGAAAACGGCAACATATATATATATATATATATATATATATATATATATATATATATATATATATATATATATATATATATATATATATATGATAAAGTGATGCTACGGTAAAATACGGTTGATTACGATAAATTACGGTAAATCACATTACGTATAGTAAATACGGTAAGTTCTACAATAAGCTCTGTTCGGCTCGACTGGCTTAAAGAAAATTCTTACTCGTGCAAGAGGTGAAGTTTTTTTTTGCAAACTCTACTTAAGGAAAGTATGAAGGGATTCTTTTCAATTGTTTTTTTGTTGTTCTAGAATGTTAATTCAACATTCATTAATAATATTTGTTGTTTATCGTTATATGTTTGCATGTCCAACTCAATATGCAAGCTGTTAAGCGCGTCTTTTTTTCGTCGTTTTGCTTTTTGCTTTATGAATTTGTCACTCGTCTTGTGGTGATTTGTCTCTTCGGTTACCTATATATTCGTCAACAATTCAACTAAAACGAAATAAGAAAGTTACAGATTAAAAGAAAATATATTGTCACCTTTTTTCTAGTTTGCACAATTTCTCGATGGAATTTTCAACCTATAAAATTCCGCTAGGTTCATTCTCATTTTCGTTCAAAAAGTTTTAAAAAATGCGCCAGACATTTGCCAGACATTGTGTCAGACATTCCAACAATAACGTATTCGTTTTGTGAGTAAATATTTCCATCATATCGAAAAAGCAACTCACTATTTCATTGCATGATAGGCAGATAATATTATATGATCGAATTTCTGCCCATTTTTGTCTTGTCTGTGCATGTCGTCGTTTGTTTGTCGTTTGTGTTGGCGTTATTGTCGTTTTGTGTGCACATTTTCGTCTTTCGTCAAGCAATTACAATGTGCGGGTCCACACTAATCTTTTCATGCTTTCTTCGTTCTTTTTATTTGTTTGTTGTTGTTAAATGTTCGCATAAACATATGCTTTCGAATGAAGTATGCACGCTGCTTTGTTTTTTTTGTGTTATGTTTTTCGCCAATATAAAAAGAAAAAAACAAAGCATTTCTCTATCATTGCTTTATCGATATATTTTAATTTAATCTAGAATTGCTATTCATTTAAGCAATTATAAAGAGTTCAAAACTGCAGCGAAAATAACCTAATAGAAATCATCAACAAAAGAAGGTTGTATTGAATAACTCCTACAGGTAAGTTAGGCATGGGCAGGTAAATATTAAAATTAGCAAAAAAGGTGAAAAAGAGGTAAAGAGATGAAGTAAAAAAAGGGGTAAAAAAACTGAAAGATACATTAGTTGCAGAATTTTTATCCACTGATATATGCTCCAAAACTTCATTAGATTAAACTTTGAATAATAATGAATGAAATTTCTTTTTTTTTAATTTCCAACTTTCAGATCAGATTATTGATCTGATAATCATATTCAGATCAGATCAATTCCAGATCAATCAATTAGTTCTTGATCTTAAAATATGATATAAAACTTCAATAAAATAAACTTTATTCAACTTTTGCGTTTTTTTCTTTTTCTGAAAGCAATGTAGCAAATTGCAATTGCATGACAAAATATCTGTAAAAATGATTTGAATAAAGCTGAATTGATATAATGGAATGAATTTCGAAGAGCGTCTAATGAGAATCAAAAAAAAAACGTAGCGGAAGCATAAAAATTTACAGCACACATCGTTGCCATGCAATATTATACTCTTTTAATTGTTGCAAATGTGACAAGTTTTTTCGTGTTGCATTCATAATTGAAATATTCACTGAGCTTTTAGATAAAATATAAAATATTCCCACAAAAGGAATTCTCTCTATTCAATAATATAAGAATAATCATAGAATAAAGTGAGCAAAAATCCATCGAGAATACAATAAAGCGAGAAGAAAAAATCTATGGAGAATCATTTTGGCTTTTGGCTATCTAAATTGCACAATTCTTGCAAAGACCATTTATTTTGCTCATTTCTCGTTTTTTTTTTCTATATAAATGATGCTAGAAATGATTTGAAATTAGAAGAAATTAGAAGTTTTTAGGTAAAGATAAATGGAATTTATGATGGAAGAAATATTTCTCAGGTGACTATAGAAATATCTAGGTAGAAGATTCTTTATATCAGATTCAATAAAATAGCATAATATCTTTGAATGTGATATCATTGTTGCTTAACTCCTCCTCCTCTTTGTAATTGAACTTATAAGATTCCCATAACACTGATAGTTTCTTCGCGAAATCTTAGTAAAACAATTTGCTTGCAGAGGGTTTTCCCTTGAAAGTCGATGACAGAGGTCAAGAAAATACTCGTAAATTCTCGAAATAGATATGTAACATGGCATAAAGTTGTCTATGAATTTGAATTGGACAATTTTATCATCTATAAATGTTGGAAATATAAATTTTCTTCGTTGAATTAACTTATTGCCTTTATAGCCAACAATGACGACGACGACGAGGTTCACTACGGCCGAATGTTATGATTTAAATTGGCGTTGTCCATTTTGGTCGATGTCGGTATTTAACTATTGTGAGAAATATCCAGAAATCGCCTATAAAACATGCACTAAATCATGTGGTAATTGTCATAATGAACCTACGGAGAGTACAACAACCATCACTACAATATTACCATCAAAAATAACACCAACACATTCAAACGGTAAGATTCGAGGAGTTTATTTGAATAAGAATTTTAGATTCCCTCTATGAGAGGTGTTCCACTATAAAATTATTTCGGCGATTATCAATTTAATTGTGATTTCCTAGCTTAACTCTTACCTCAATTTTAGGTAATTCGATTTAGTCACTAAATAAATCAATAAAAATTTGCTAGCGAAGAGTTGCTGGCAATATTGGGCATTTTTCAATATTTATAGAATTAAATCCTATGCGTAATAAATTTTTATCTTTATTAACTGATCGAATATAAAATTGGCTGGTTATTAACAAATTCTAATTTTTTTTTTAAAATTTAAATAACTATTTGATCGCAATATATCTTTCAACACATCAAAGAAACACTAAAAAATATGTATTACAAATTTTCTTGTCCCCAACGTGATACCTCGAAGATTATAGAAGTAATACATGACATAGCATATAGGCATCTGAGAGCATTACTAAAAAAAATGAAAACATTTGCTCTTATATGTTTGATGGAAGGCATATGATAGTGAATGCTTTTAAACAGAAATATTTATGTAATGTATTAAATGCTAAATATTTTAAACAATCTTCTACAGCATATAGGAAGAGTTTATTCTTACGCTAGATATCGTAATAGATACATTTCCTATATTGCTGAAACGTTGAACCCTTTGAGGGCACTCTCGAATAAACGTCCATCGAATCAGCAAAAAATTATTGCATGAGGTAATTTCGCTCATTGCATAAAATATGCATGCAAATATTCTATGTAGAATTTATTAGGTAATAAAATAAAATGAATGAAAAAGGAAATTGTGTTTATTTATTTTAAAAAAAAGAATCAATTCCTGAAAATACGAAAAGCTATAATTTAAAAGTTTTTTTGGAATAATTTCATCTATTGCAGTATGTCAAGATCTTAATCCATCGTGTGCAATATGGGCGAATCGAGGCGAATGTCAGAATCCATTCCAACGTCGTTTTATGCGCGTACTTTGTCCTGAATCATGTCATCTATGCTTTGGATCCGAGAAGCCATCGACAGCGCTCGATTGTGACGATATCGATAGTTATTTCACGTGTAAAATTGCACTCATCTTCGATGAATGTGGCCAAAAATTAGAAGTATGCGCAAAAACATGTGGTGCTTGTTGAATGATATAATTAGCGTGAACTCGATAACGGTGTAGATCGATGATTGCCAGTTATCTTATTATAAAACTCTATAATTTGCTTATCTTTCTGAATTCGAAGACAGTCTCAGGGTGAAAATTGGAAAGCACCCACTTCCCTTTCCCTTCTTCAGGGAAGTTTTTTTCGCGAGAAATTCACTAAAAAAAAATCCCCCAATTTCCCATATAGCTATGCCAATCTATTTCACCGATTTCCATTAATCGACGAAATCGTGCTTTAAATCCCCAAAACATTTTGTCTCCACTATTTTCTCTATAGCTTTAGGCAAAATTATTACGATAATAATAGCAGCAAAAACACGAAAAACGTCTAGATTTCTCAATTGCTATCGAAATCCGCCGAATCGAAACGATGGTAAACAATTGAAGAGGCATTTCCCGATGATATTTGTGCTGCGATATTCAATGAAAAAAAAAACAACAAACAAACAGACAACAAAACTCGATTCTGACATACTTAAATTTTAGAAAAGGGAAAGCGATGAGGTTAAGCATGAAAATATAGAAAACTTTCTCATTCACTCTATCATCTTATTTCAGGCATTTTTTTCATCTTTATATGAGGTGTACGAGTTTTTCATCGTTCCTAAATAAACGAATAAGAGCTGCAATTTTAGGGCTCATTGCGATGAATCGAATAAACGTTGCAAATTACCTTCTTTTCTAGACGAATTATTAGTGGCGAAAAAACAGCTCTTGATATTTTAGAAAATGGAAAGTTCTCTAGAAATTTATTGATAATTGAATGCAATTTAACCTTTACTGCCAATATTGTGCATATGAACAGAAATAGGATCATATTTTTTACAATACAGCATATCAACACAATCGTTTTGCTCAATAATCTCATTTCAGAGATATACTATAGTTTAGAAATGGAAAGTTTTCAGGTTTTAATTGATGTTAGTTATCGCTAAAAAGTTAAATTTAGAAAATAGCTCAAGTTGAAGTCCTATTTCAATGATTTAGTTATATATTGGTAGTGCAATTTTCCTAGAACGCTAAAAATTGTCCTCACACCTCACAAATACTACTATATCAACTATGAAGGATGGCATCTCTAAATTGCATATCCCACTGACGATTGATGAATCCCAAAGTTGCAACTTAGTCACTCCTACTTGCTCTCTTGCTCAAATTTAATTGTATAACAAGAAGTGCTGGAAGTGCAAACAAATATTCTTTGATGAATTAAGTCTTGAACTTGTTGATGAATTGCATTAAAAGTTTCAAAATGAAAGCACCTCATCTAGATGAAAATAGCCTTCGCCAACTTCATATCTCGAGAAGAACTGCTACCTCTTTCATATCCCAATTGAAACTGCCAACTCTTTCATGTCCGTGTTGGATATTTTTGAGTTATGAGCCAACTGAAGTACGGCTCAAACTGTCGTATAATGTACGCATATGAACTGATGGGAATTCAATAACAACAGGTTGATGACTAGTGAAAACGTTCGCGGTAGCTCAGCGGTACAGCACTCGTCCGGCAATCGAAAGATCGCGGGTTCGTCCCCGTCTGCGGACAAGCTTTCATTGGTCATCAGAAAAACCCCGTTACCTTTCATATCCTGATCGGAACTGCTAATCCTTTTCCACTTTTGACGATATACCCGTTTACGCTAATCAGGACGATGCCCTAAAATTATTGTCAAATTGTTATGCGAAACACTGAAAGCTGATTGAATGAACGTTATGTGTTAATATCGAAATGCTAATCTAAGAAGGAAATTGCACTAGCAGTCGTTATAAAAGCTCAAAGAACATTCGATAGAAATGTCAAGATGACATCTTCATATGCATTCGATCGGCCTCTTTATCAGTGTCTTCATCATTCGAAGTGATTTGCTTACGCTCCTTATCCTCTTCCAGCAATCGCTCTTTATTATACTCTTCTTCCACTTGCAACAATTGTGGTGGGCGTTTCGATTTCGGCAACATTTTCGTCTCGATAGGTATTCCTTGTTTCGATTTCCATTTTTCTTCGAAACTTAAGATTATTTCAACCTGCAAATGAGTGTTGCCAAGTGCAAGAAAAAAAAAATCAACTATTGCCAACAAAGATTATTACTTAGCATATTACATTCAATTGCCGTCTTCCCACTACTGAATGAAATAAAACATAATAGAGAGTATTGACGAACGCAATCAATTTAACAGGAAATCATCGAAAAAATACAGAAGGTGTAAATCAAAAATACAAATATTCATCTCCGAATAAAATGAAATTCCTTTTTTTTGTTTAGCAAATATTGCGTTGTCATAAATTAGCTTTTCTTTAACAGACGAATTTGCAGAGCAAATTTTTGCGTTTGTTAGCAAAAACAAATTTATGTATATTCTTAGAAAAGTGGCTATTTTCATTGCATTAAAGGCTTACAATAGTGGAATTAAAATTCAAAAAGATAATTACCAACCTGTTCAGTCCATGAATAACCACTCGGTGAACCCACTAATAGATGTCTGAGTTTACCACCCGAAAGTTTATCCAAACGTTCGAATTCCACATCATCCATTTCCGGAATCTCACGTCTTATCGTACTTAAAAAAGATTTCAATTATTTAATTTCATTTCGAATAAAATGTGTACACCTATATTAAGAAGCACAATGTCGTCATATCCATACCCATTCCTCTATTTATAACCATATAATTCTTGAGGATTCCACCTAGGTATTTTGGACTTTACGAAAATATGAAAGGTACAATACCCCTCCTCTTCTCACTTGCGAAAAAATTCGATACTCTTGACGGCACTTGTATCTTTAAAAAAACTACATTAGCCTGTGAAATCACATTACCTTGTCATAAGTGGCTTATCTTCATCACATACAGCCGGTCTTTCGTTCACTTTACCTGCTATATAAAATAGCCGACCATTGTCGTCTTCTGCATACGCGTTTCCTCAAAGCAAAATAAAAAACACTCAATACAAATCAAGAAAAAGACCAAACCGCCCCATATTGCGCATACGGTTGCCCAATTTCCGCCTCAGACCAACCGGTTACGTAAATGCTTGCCAGGATTATGCCTCGATGTTGAATTGCATGAAAAGAGGATAGAGCATGAAGCCAGAGACGACGCCTCCTCTTCTTATTATCAAACAAATAAACATTTCACATTGAGCTACTGGACAATGCCATAGGGAACAAGGTTCCCTATTTCTACTATGGATCGTAAACACTCACCAAAAAAATTGCATAAAATTGAAACTCAATGAGGTAAGTGAGATGAGAGGGAAACCCGTAGTGGTTCAAAAAGCCAATGGTTGATAACTCAGTCCTTAAAGCCGGGTAGTCTTTATTAAGGCTAAAGCATAGCTTCGATTTTATACTCTCGAAACGAGTTCACTGTATTCAGTTCCAAAAAAATTCTAAGTAGGAATGAAAATTAGCCAGTAAACAAAAAACCACCAACCTTTTGCATCAATAAGCACTCTATCATTTTCCAATAGTTTAGTTTCCCTTTTGAGTGATTCCAGCGCTAAATCATAGTTAACACCAAGTACTTTCAAACCGGGTATCGATTCTTCCAAAAGAAGTGCCGTCTTTGCAAGATCCTTAAAAATTTCTAACGGTAAAAAATTACTCCCTTCCTAAAAATCAATGAAATATAAGTATTTATGCAAATACAAATATTTTTTATGCAAATCACTAAAAGAAAAGCATAACAATTCACCTATAAAACGGACATGCATTAGATTTCCTCGAAAAAATCTCTAAATCATAAAAAAAAGATATACAAACAATAAATAAAATCTGTAATTTTATCATCATCTCTATAACAATGATTGCAATGCATCCAATTCAATGAAAAAGAACCCCATTGTTGATAATATTGCCAACTGCATGCCATTGATATTAATTATGTCCTATCATCTGCAAGCAGTGCTAAAAACATAGCCATAGAAAATACTCAAAAAAAATTTTTTTTTTTGAAGGAAAATGCAAATCGAATGTATCGAAAGTTCAGAAATAAACGCATACTTTTATATGATCCATGCCTTCGAGTCGCAAATAGCGTAGTTTCTTAAGAGATCGTAGACCAGCCAATCCTTTAGCCGTTATACGATCACAATCACTTAGATCTAACATCTCTAATGATTGTGAAAACATCGTTCCAATACGACCAATCATCCAATCATCAGCGTATTGACATCCCGCCAACCTTAACATCCTTAGATGTTCCAATTCGCAGAGATTATCGAATCCTGAAAAAGAAAATCTACTCCAGCAAGTCTTTAAAGACTCAACATTCAGTAAATAACAAACAATGATAAACGGCAACTTGACCACTCAAATTCTAAGTATCACACGAGCGATATTCTATTAGGGTGAACAAACTGAAATGATAGGGCCATTTACGGCCGAGATATGATCAAAAATATTTATACAAAAAGGTATTCAAAATAAATAATGAATCCATTGTGCGTAAATTGTTGGACCGAATCCCTCCCTCTGAGCCCTCTCCGGTACACCCACGACCCAGCTAATCACTTTCTAGACAAAAAATCCTGACGAAAAACTTAAATCGAAAAATTGCAATAGTGAAACCACTAGGTCCATCGAACCAATATATCCCTCTCCATAGCTCAATGCACTAACCACTTTGCCGCACCAACGCTTGCAAGTGGAGCTGTCAGTGCGACTGACTCCAGCGAACCTCTGCTCTCTCATTTACAAACCTCTCGGAGGATAAAGATGTAGCATCCGTTATTTCCCAAAAGACATAAAGACGCAAGTAATATGCATACACTCGTGATCAGCTCATCGAGATCTATCGTTTGAAGCCAAAAACATCGAAATCGGGACAAAAATTTTTTTCCAAATTTTCCCTGTATACCCCTTAGGATCGAAAAATCGGGATTTTTAGGATTGCTTTTCTCGGTTCCAGTTTGTCCTCCGGCGGTAATCCATACACCGTTCGAGAGGTCTCGGCGAGTTGATGACAGATCGAAAGATCGCTTAACGCCGCATGGAACAGCTGCGGAGAACCAAAACCCCCGAAATTGCAAAAATCGAGAATTTAGAAATTCCGGCCAGTCGGATCGGTTTTCAACTTTTCTCTCGAAGTATAATAAACTACATATCGCTCGATAGAGCTTTTAAAGTTGTAGTGATTTATGCAAGCCATAGCTTCATAGGTTTAACGATCGTCGAGAAAAATATTCCAAAATATCAATTACGGTACATTTGTATAGAAACTACATCATTCGTGCACCTATAATTTCCCTACTTCCGTATGAAACAGCAAACAATGCACATATCCGTGATCAGCTCATCCAGATCTATCGTTTGGTGCCAAAAATGTCGAAATCGGGGACAAAAAATATTTTTCCAAATTTTCCCTGTATACCCCCTTAGGATCGAAAAATTGCGATTTTTAGTATTGCTTTCCTCGGCTCCTATTCCACCTTGGGCCGTAGGCCGTATACCGTTCGAGAGGCCTCCCTGAGTAGAGCACAAATCAGAAGACCGTTTGCATTTGTATCATATACCGGCTGGAAACCTAAACCCCCGAAATTGTAAAAATCGAGAATTTAGAAATTCTGGCCAGTCGAATCGGTTTTCAACTTTTCTCCCCAAATGAATCACATTATATATCCTCTGATAGAGCTTTTAAAGTTCTATGGAATGAAGCAATAAAGAACTCCACAGGCCTAACCGTTGTTGAGAAAAAAATTCCGAAATATTATCAAGTACAATACATTTCTATAGAAATTTTCTAGCTACACCCCCTGCCTCGGAACTCGTTCGAGTATAGATAGGACCCTGCTAATCACTTTCTGACATGAAAACCCTGAAAAACATATTTAAATCGAAAAATTGCGATAATGAAGCCACCACTGCCACCGCCACCGCGATGACTATTTAATGAAGTTATAAACCGTTCGAAAAAAATTTGATAAACTCGAACGATAGGTGACAAAACCATTGAGGCTAAAAGCGAGTGAATTTTTCCGGTCATTAAACTAGCACGAAAAACGCCACTGCTTAAAACCCAAACTATGTGTTATCTTTTAGCGTTTCATAATACTACTTCGAAGAGCTAACCTTCGAACATGAGTTCCGTATCGCTGGCATCGATAGCCTCGATGAAAAGGTCAGGCACTCTTCTGCCTGGTAGATCATATCGTCCCTTCTTGTCCTTTTTAATCCATATATTTTCACCAACGAATTTCACTGCCGCATCACGATGCACGAGGAAGTGAGCGGCCGCCAAATCGGGCCCCAAGAAAAGCAGACGTTCTGGTATGAATCTATAAGTGGAACCTGTCGTAAGAAGGATGAAGCTAGACTTGCGGAAGCAAAAGGTGGCCCCTGGAATAATGGGAAAAACTAAAAGGTTATTTAGAAGAAAATATGTGGGAAGCAATATCTATCTTGCACAGACGATCCTCTTCACGAATTCGTTTTTTTTTTCTAAATGTTCAAAGACCTCTCAAAACGAAAGAAAAATAGAAGATATAAAATAGAAGAAAATAGAAGCCTCTCACTCAATAAAATAAGCTTTTTATTATAGATTAAATTTAGTCCTCGTATAGAACACATTTTGAAAAACCCACAAAAGCCTGAATCAAACCACCAATTTCTTTGCGAAACAAAAAGAATAAGAAAAAAAAATCATATCTTGAAAATCATATACACTAAAAAAAAAAGAAAAATACAGGAATGAAATTGACCATACTGGAATATGAGGTTGGTGACCGGAAATGAGATTAGTGACCGGAAATGAGATTAATGACCGGAAGTGGACAAATGACCGATAAACAGTCGGATAAGAAACCAAGTGAGCAGAAAAAAAGGTCATAAAAGGTGAGATACCGTTGATCAAACTGCAAATGTTGAAAATGGCGATAGCGTTTGAAACGTCGTGTATTGTCGAAACTGTGATCCACATAACGCATCTGTGTATGGAAGGTCATTAAATCGATAGGAAATGCACCTGTATCCTTTCTTGTTTGATCTTCTGGTGCTTTCTTCGGTAATACTAAAAAATACCATCAATTAAAATCCTATGCGTAAATTCATTAAGCATGAATTATATCCGAAGGAAGGACCTTATTAAACGATAGCAAAAAAAAGTTATTTAAACAAAAAAAAAGCTCAAAAAAGTTGAAATATTCGCTATAAAAGTATTTAGACGTTTAAAAAAAAAACAATAAAAAGTCACTAAAAATTTATGCACAATGTTATCTTCTACATCAATTGTTTAGGAACTCTATTAGGCAGAAAAAAAAAAAAACAAGCATCTATGATTTGCGAAACGAATTTCATAGTGATGATAGTTCATGCTTCCTAAGAAACTGAAAAAATAAAATAAAATAAATAAAATATAAAATAAAAAGCAAGGACTTTTTAAATTTTGCATAAAAATTATCTCACACAATTGTCATACTAAACGCAACACATCCATTTTCGAGCAATTAAACGAAAATATAAAACATCAATAATAAACTTTTTTCTTCATTAAATCAGCAATAACGTTCGATTAAATAGGCTATCAGGGTCAGCCAACAGAATATGAATTTAGATGCAAATAAACACTTACCATCAGTGCTTCGTTCGGGTGTAATATAGAGACCAGTTGGGAGACGAATGAAATTCTTTATTGCATCTTTCTCTTTTTTATATTCTTTCTCCTCCTGTCGTAATTCTTGCCAACGCTTAAATACGCTCCATCGATGGATAGTGAATGCACCTCTTTGGCAAACATATAAACCAACAACACTCCTTGAAGATGTCCTTCCAAGGATGAATAGATTGCATGCATTTGCGTGCATACCAATTTCAGCGCTGTAGACGCTACAATTTATCATCTCATATTAGATAACATCGCACATTTAACATAGACTCCGGTACACTTCCGGTATATAAATGCTTTCCGTAATTACGTTTCCGGTATGGAAACGTTCAAGAAACCACCGCTGCAGCACCTCTTCAGAAGATCGTATCTAGCAAAACATCCTCCTAGAAGCGAAGGTGAAATTGTGCATGCACTCTTCCGGACTCCCATATTACCTTAACGGCAGATTCCATTTTCTCCTCCTAATCTACCATGGCAGTCCTGCATTCTATCCAAACGAATTCTTCTGTAAAAGAAGGATCTTCAACTTAATCAAAGACCGCTTTAATTAGAACGATCTAAGTCACTAGTGCAAAAATCAATGATGAAAGCAAGTTGCCCACCTGGATTGGCATAAATCAACTTAATATTTTTCGATACGAAATAGAAAACACGACCTACGACCACAGATATCTCAAAACCCTTCTATCCAATCCAGGCAACACAATCTAAGACCTATATATCCAGAAATGCGCTTTAAAATGATATGAACATAAATATCATATGACAACGCGAAAGCGATGCGAGAAAATATTTTGGGCAATTGGCAAAAAATACGAATAATCTGAAAACTTTATCTTGAAAAAAAGAAAAAAAAACAAAAAAAATAAAAAATAAACCCATAGAAATGGCAGTCAGCGCACAAACAATACAATAGTATTTTTTTTTTTTCATAATTAGCAAGTACAGGAGAGAATAACTTACAGTAATCAAAATTTCACATGCTACCATAATAAAATCATATTATAGACCCAGGGGCTATGTTCAGATCCACAGAAATATTCACCTATGAAAATTGATAGAGTAAATAAAACAATCTAAGTCATATAATTATACTTGAAAATGCACTTTTAATGCGCAAGATAAATTATAATTATAGGACGTATCACTTGAAGAAGTTTACTCCCCTGAGTAGAAAAAAATTCCAAATAAAAATGAAAAAATTATTAGAAGATTAATATTGAATATTATTCAATGAGATGATGAAAAAAAAAAGACCTTAAAAAAGCAAAAACACAATACTCATATAACAAATAAATTATAACCCGCAATAAAAAAATAATTCGATGAAAGAAAAATATCATTTAGGCAATTCGAATCGATATAAATCCATAAATAATTTCAGTAAAAATTTCCATAACTTATTAATGCAACGATGTTATTGATCAACAAAATAAATATGAACAATTTTATAGATATTAAAAAAAAAAACGATTCAGAGATATAATAAACAACAGATAAACAAAGAGCAATCAACACGGCAATAAGGAGGGAGACTGAGGAAAGAGACGGACATTCAATTTACCGGAGTCGACGATGTTGAAGCTCCGATACAGGTAAATATAGGTAAATTTCAAGCCCAATTAATATGCTAAGAGAAGATGTATACCATCCCACAATTGATCAAAGCCTTTTAATATATCCAGGACACTTAAAGTTATCTTCCAGGAAGTAAACGAACCACTGATCGTCGAAAATGCAACATTTACGCTTACCTATTATAGCCTATCGGTAAAGAATAATTATGATAAGACTATCGCCTTTAATTTTATACATTATCATCTTTAATATTTAGTGAAAATTTTTCCCAGCACTATTTCCTGAAAAAAATTTCTCTTTCCCACGAATTTTTTTTCCAGAATTTCCAGAAAATTCCAGAAAAAATAGCGAATGCAATATGCAATTTTTTACAAATTTAGATTTCAATCTATAATGACGAATTAAAACCAAGTCCAACAAATAAATGCATACTCTTTCAACATCGATTCATAATAAATTAAAATATTAAATCAACAACAGAATCATTATATCGCGTAATATTTGAAAGTATATCTCAATCTCAGCATATAAAATATTAAAGAAAAAATAAAAAATAAAAGCCATACTTTGCTCAATAAGTAAAAAAAAAAAGTTTTTTGAAAAAAATTTCGACTTGCTATACGATAACTATTGACTAATGCAAAAACGAAAATCATAGCAAATAATATCCTCATAACAAAGGGGAACTTCACTTGCCTAAACATTTAAAATTTTCCCCTTTTCGATGGACATGCACGATCACTATCATTAGATTCGAATGCCCGCTTTAATGCGGTTAGCATACACGCCATCGGTGGAATCACATTCGGTGTTTCATCACTCGAAATGGTTGTGGGGGTTCTTTCTTGTGTAGCGATCATAGCATCAATTGACCATCGTAGAGGTGTCGAATGTGATGCATCATCGTTGAGGGAATCTGATGATAGTATCGACCAATCACTCGACGTATCCGATGTCGATGAGGACGAAGATGATGATGCGGATGAATAATGGGATCGCGACGAATCTGATGATAATTCACTCGACGTTACGCTTGCAGAATCTGATTCTTCGATCGTTGATCTTTCAGATAATACCACTACGTCATCATCCGATATTGAATCGACAGATATTGGACCCCCATCTTGCGTCTCCCAATTGACTCCCTCGTCGAACTCTGCATTTGAAATGAATGCTAGTTGAGGAGGAGTCATTTCAACATCATTAACTTCATCCACAGTTGCCGACCATCCATCACCTTCTGGTTCCTCTTCAACCAGGCCTACAAAAAAAAAAACACCAATAAATACACGATAGTAATATAACTTTATTTGAACATTACTGCGCTTAAGACTTCAAATCAACCGCATGCTCCCCGTCGAATGTGACTTTCTAGGAAAATCCCCATAAATAGTGAGCACCTTTAGCATATCAGCGCCATAATGGAAGATAGCGCTATTCAAAGAGTAGTACGCCCATATTACATCCTAGAGAGCAAATGATTGCATAAAAGAAATAAGCTTGAGACGTTTATACGCACCTTTCTCTCTTTTCAAGTGAAAAAGGCACTCATAAATTGTGGAATCTTCAAGAATCGACCCAAAATCAGATGGTGTGAAACACATCAACTTTGCTAACAACAACGACTGAAGAAAACATCTGCACCTATACACAGATATTAGAAATACACACAAACATGTTTGTGCTCTCTTATGTTTTTACGAATTCTAAAATGAAAGACGATCCCTGGCAACTTGCCAATTTGCTGCTTCCATTAAGTGACGTCATTCATTAAAATACATCTGTGTGTACTTTCCAAATACTGTACGAAAGACGTGTTTGTGCTTCGATAGTGATTTCAGCACGATTCCACTGAATTGTTGCATCAGTAACACCAACTCCAACTAATACTCGATCCTTGATCCACTTCAAACCATCCACTCACAGACGTCACTTCAGAATACCCATATCTGTGAGTATTTGTACTATGGAAAAAATACCCAAGACATAAACCCCGTGGCGCAAGTGTACCAATATTCTCCCCTCATAGAAGTGCTAATCATTTGAGAAGTAAGTCTTTGTTAAAGCGCATTCACCTGTTCATCTGGCTTACCTGTTTCGATGTTATCATATAATGACTCAATTGCTTTAAGTAACTAACATATGTTCTTGAAAAAATTCATGACTCACGAATCTCACTAAAATTAATTAGTTAAGCTTCGATGAAAAATTCTTTTACAAATTCCCCAAGGATAAGGCACTTATGTATACATCAAAAACATCAGTGCGGTATTTTTTCTTTCCTTCCACAAAGAAAAGCAAATTACCAAAGGTTCAAAGGTTAAAATTTGAACGTCTCAAAATTCCAGCAAAGTTTCCTATCAATTTCAAAGAAACATCGCGAATTTTTTCAGTCAACGTGAATAAAATCCGCCCCACTAGTACATTACATTCCTACAAGATATATTCTCTTTCTTCCAGCCGACGTTCCAAGACCACATTCCAGCGTAAGCCTAATTGCATGAAAATGCCACCACCATTCAAGGATAGTGCTTCAGTCGAATGAAGCAATCATACAAGGAGGAAGTTTTTCTTCGAAGCCAAATAATATATTCAAAAGAACATTGGGAATACTAACGTTCGATTCCCATAGTATTAAAGTCCTGCTGAATATGCGAATTGACGAGACTGGAATGACGTGTTCTGCCATCCCATCTACGTACGGGATTGGCGCCTCCGGACGGTAGAAACGACGGTTGATCCACAGTTTGTACGGTTGATGGGCTAGGCACCAGTCCCTGCATATCATTTGTTCAGCTGGTATCAGCTGTCAATAAGTCAACATCTCAATACTGTTAGAAAATAGTACCATTGAAATATTGGGAACTAAGCACTAAATTAATAAAAGTTCTAGTTTTTAACGCCCCTCCTCTCCCCTCAAACCAAAAAAAAAAACTAAAATAAACAACAATCTTTATTGAAACAACAACAACAAATAGAAAGTACCATGTTGATCGGCGTATTTTCATCACTATCAATCGACGATGAATCATCGCCATCTGATGGTGGCAAGAAGAAGATATGACTAATCAAATCACGTCGACGAGTAAATCTTCGACAATTTGGACATGAATTCGATTGCTGCAAATATTTCATTATTTCATATATTAAAAAATTCTCTCTATTTCCAATACTTAGAATAATATCATTCTGCCCATATATGTAACTATGGAGAAATTCAGCAACTGGAAAGTTCTTCGCCTTATTGCGAAATTGTTTAATGACAAACAAGGAAAAGAAAAAGAAAACTCCAATGTCGTTAGAAAAAATAAGACAGGAAATTCGTTAAAAATTTAAAAAAAAATGATTGCAGAAAAATTCAAAAATAACCTTTAAGGTAATAACGAAAAATTTGGAAACCAAACAGGTGAAATTTTGTTTGAATGAGATAAAAAAATAAAAATAAAAATAAACTAAAAATCTACCTGAATCCAATGAATGATACAATTATAATGAAATGTATGACCACAGGTAAGAGCCGACACTTCAGTTACTTTAATATTCGATCTGCAAATTGTACATATACCCACAACTGGAGCCATTGCTGAAAAAAAAAATTTCAGTTATTATTTAAAAAACTCATAAGTAATTCACGAAAGAAATAATAGTCGTTTCGTGAATGACAAAGAAAAAGAATAATATAAAATCAACTCACTAAAAAAACCATAAATTCCAAGCAGTGGTTTTCTCTTCAACAAATTTATTAATTTATATTGACACAAGTCTAGAAATATTTCTATACTTTACTCTTCAATAATCAAAACTCATGAGCAAACCTTATAAAAAATTTATTTAAAATGATTAAATATATGAAAGAGACCACCCATGTAGAAATGAAGCTTATCAATTTTAATATTTTCAAATAAATTGCCGCAAAAATTGAGCGTAACGATCGAGAAAAGATAGTTAGAATAATAGAAGATGTATACGCCAAAGTAATAGTTTTACATAGAACTAGTAAATATGCCTATAAATTTGTTCGCATCGGAAAATATCCACTCTGACCTTTCCTATCTCCACTTCAGTAAATACCTCCAATGCTCACCTCTACATACACCTGAGCAGCAATCCAACAAACATCACTAATTACATTCACTCCGAATATTCATACAATTTTCTATGGAAGATATTCTAAAAGAACCCTGCAGCTGGCAATTGGAGCAATCATCTCATATATGGTGGTAATAAGGCAAACATATTTCACCTTTAGTGGTGGGTATCATCATCTGGTGGTAATGAGGGAATCCATGGTTCAGTAGAGAAGTGGTCTTGTGGGTAAAGCACCAAATTTGGGTAATTCATGGCACGGTCGATTGGGCTTCAATTAGCTCCAGCAACATGGAACCGTTGCTCTCGCTAAGCAAGACAAGAATCTGTGGCCTTGTCTCACAGCAGTGGGACCTATGCCTGCAGACCATCTTCCTGTACATACACTTCAAGCTTTATACTTATTTCCATACTCACTTATTATTTGGCAATCCGCCTTCACAAGCACTATCTTGGTACTTTTCACTCTTGTATAACGGAGGCAGAAAAAAAAATAGGAATTTGCAGAAAAATAAGAATATACGAAGAATTTTGCACAAATTAAAAAGAAAATAAAAACAACAAATAAACAAAAAAAAAGCCGCAGAATTGTATCGCAAAATCGCGCTAGAGGATATTAGCCGCCGAAGATATAAGCAATCACAACAAAGTTATAAAAATGAACCCTAATTAAGTAAATTGAATTAAGTAAAAATAATTAAGTAAAAATAATTCCCAATGCATGCTATTATATCTAATATGAAGGAATTCGTTTGAAGAAATACCTCTCAACGTCATTAAGGTCTTTAGAAAATCAAAATAATGTTCAAGAACAGAGAAGATCTGCCTTTAAAGCAGTTAAGTCACTAAATAGGGGATAGCACTAA
This sequence comes from Baylisascaris schroederi, assembly GCA_006503575.1. Taxonomy (NCBI): domain Eukaryota; kingdom Metazoa; phylum Nematoda; class Chromadorea; order Rhabditida; family Ascarididae; genus Baylisascaris; species Baylisascaris schroederi. The sequence continues at coordinate 1,067,711 of QEWY01003119.1, forward strand.
AATACTCGACAAAAGGCATTTATGATGCTTAGTTAAGCGTTTTAAGAAACTGACCTACCCCCTCCCCCTCCTCAGAAGCAGGTCATGAAGTACCACAATTAATTAGTGCCGATATTAGCAGCGCTCGGCTCCAAACCCTTCGTGTATGGTTCCAACTTGCTCTTATTGCAATTGTCGATGCATACAGACGCATACGGACTATATAAGCATATAGGTACTTGCAAACGCCTACGCAAATACGGAAGCAACGAATTTACGCAGATCTTGGACAGCTTCTCTAAACAACGAAAGGTTTAAAGAAGAATATCAGCAGAATTTTAACTCAACAATTGGCCATATTGGCCATATAAAAGAGATGGATGCAATTGATGGCCATATTACTCTACAGATCTCCTAAAAACTAATCAATATCAATATTGTTTACTTCGAATGCGTTCATACCACACTGACCAAACTACGATAACTATTAGCAAGTAAATGAACCAACGTACGGAGCGCATCAACCTTGATCGAGCAATGAAAAACGTGACAATGAAAATCGAATATTTACTCTTTTTATTGCAGGCAAATAAATAAAGCATTAAAAAAAATTAACATAGAAAATACACAATAATACGATAGAAAAATTTGCATAATATGTAAATTTTTTTGCAATATGCACTCTTCTTATTATTACGCAGCAAAAATTATATTGTCGTAGAACGAATAAGGGTGCTCCAATTTAGCTGAAATTTCGCAGATTGCCAATGATTTGATACAAAAATTTTACAAATTTCTATTGTAAGTTCAGGTATTTCTATGTGCCACAACGCGAATACCTAGCACTAATTGAAGGCTACGGTAGCTTTGCATACTGTACTCTTGTACGGTGATGAACGGAACCGGATTCGTTGTTCGCAGCGACTATGACCAGCTTTTGTGCAATGTTGCCCAAAAAATAACAATCAAGAGAGAAGTTAATATTAAAATCATTAAAAAGTAAGCTGAAAATAAATAGGCTAGTTTGGCCATTGAAGTGAAAACTGCTGATAGATGCTGCCTCAAATTAGGCTCACCAAAATGGAATCGATACGTTCTCCCAATCTTTTTTCGTTCTTCACGGTTTCTATCTTTTCTCTCAATATGAATGAGAAAATATGCATAATTACCAACGATGTAGAACGGTTACAGAGTATTTTTTGATTGCAATGGAAATTAATACATGAAGAAATGAAGCATTCGAGTTAAGCTCACGGTATTTTTCTTTTTTGGGGATCTTCTACAAAAGACTAGAAGGATGCCACGTGACTAGACGAAAGTTCACTCAGATTCGAAGGCAAACCTGAACGTAAGTAACTCAAGCATTATTCGATCCCATNATATATATATATATATATACGTATACGTATATATGCAGGAAAACATCGACAAATACTGTATATTAAAAATAGCGGAATAAACACTGTGCATTACAAAGAAATAGCCCGAAATACTTAAAACTCCACTGATATGATGAATGACCATATAAGCAGAGTGTTCACCGAATGAGGAAAGAGATCGCTCAAAAAAAGAAAAAAAATAACGATTCGATAGAAGTGCTTTTAAGGTAGCAATTTAGTAATAATAAAGCGATCAAGGCCACAAGGGGAGGATGGAGGGGGAGCGGGCAAATCTAAATACAAAAATAAAACTATACAGCAATATCAGTCGGTACGAAATTTCGCCCCATTTTATTCAAATGTATTCCACTGCAGCTCTATATTAAATATATATATATATATATATATATATATATATTACATCGCATCAAAATGAAAGCGATGCGATTGCAATTGTCGTTCATGTTTGTCGGCACGACGTTCTCGAAAATGTAGAATTGCAACGACGAATAGAAGGATCGCACAAACCGAAACAAGTACCAATAAACTCTGGATAATCAACTGCAATAACAACATTTAGAACTTGAATAAGATAATATTTCCAGCATAGATTATTTCTCAACCTAGCCGATAAACTGATATTCAGCAAAATCGTGGACTAACTCTGTCGATTAAGAACATCCTTTAATCTATACCACCTTCTGCCTCTCCAATTCACAAATAAGGTTGTTCAAATTTCCTACCACAAAAATTGCCTTTTGCAATTCAATTCTAATAAATCCCCAAAATGGTCGCTTTGCATCGATTCCACTAGTGTATAATAACCTCGATAACCTACTTCCATAAGGATAACAGAATTGGTTATAAACCGCTTATAACAGTTATACATTACAAACAAATTCCCCTTTGGACCATGACTTGAGAGCATTGCAAGTGTTGCATTTATATACTTCAGCATTGCATTTCATGATTGCCCATTTTAAATGCAACGATTCGACTGCATAAATTCCAGCAAAAAGAAATCACTCTTATTTCGCACATAATTGACGACAGAACAAAACCGATTTGCAAATTCCACGAAATCTTCAAATGCTAATTACTCAAACCGAGCTTATCTGTTAAATTTTATCATTAGTGAGTGTTGAAATTTAGGAATCTGCAAATTACAAATCCCGAAAAAAAGAATATAAATATACAAATTAAAAGCAAAACTGCATAAAAAATCCAATAATGAAAATAAATCTACATACTTGACTAGGTGTTAGATAGAGTCGACTTTGCCAACGTCTACCATCGCCTTTAGGTGGTACGACAATAACTCTCGAATTAGGTACTATTTGCTTTAAGTCATGATGTTGATTTCCATCATGCACTAATCCGCCTTCTTCGGGCATTCTAGCTGAGCCAATATGCACTGAAACAAACAAATGCACAAAAATGGGAATAAAATGAAAACATAATAGGCTAATAAATAAAAAAAATAGACTAACATAATATATATTTTTGCAACCATCCAATAGTAAAATTATTCAATTCCACAAAATGTCAACAAATAATTAAACATATAATAAAGTATTCACATTTCAACTGCTCTCGCTAACTACAAAAAACCAATAAAGAAATCATTTGGGTATCCCCGATAGACTGTAAGATGCTAATAGGTTTCTAGGCACATTTAGGTATTATAGTGGTTATTCCTTTCAAAATTGATGAATAAGTTCGTAAATTTGTATAGGGAGGCGCCTAGTGAAAAATCTTCTGTGAGAAGGTTTGGAACACGATAAAGACTCTACGACCCAAATTGATAACTCGAAAAGTCGAAAATAAGCGAAGACCTTGTGGATTGTCCCTGCGGAGATGGGAGGAAAAGAATGGTGGTGAACTACGAACACTATCCTGTAGCTAAATTCATTTGCTCCACCAATGGTCATGAAATATTACATCGAAAGGTGTGGGCGAAGAGTGGATATAAACACTATCCACATGGATGCGGACGAAATATGGCCATATTTAATCTAGATCAAGGCTCTGTATCATCGGTCATCACATAGACAATGCAATTGGATGGCGAACAGCAAACCATAACAAACATACCATAATCGACGAAATTTGGTGATCTTCCCAATCCAAACAATGCAAATGGTGTATGCAAAGCACGATGAGTTGTTTGTGGCATTTGGCATTGCGTACCCCTTTGTTCATGTCCCCATGAATCGGACATATTAAACATCACACAAGCACCATGCCATGCGATTCCACTTCCTAAATATTAGGTATAGAGAGAAGATAGACCCATATGATCGTGCTAAAATAGTCGAAAATCAATAACAAACTCTGAGGACAAAAATGATAATCACATAAATGATTAGTCCTAGAGTGGATCATCTGTCTTCTTCTAAAATTCACTCAAGCACAAGATATTCGCTAAAGAATCTAAATCGATTTTATGGCATAATCAAATTACATACTTTGGTATAATAAGAAAGTAGTCTATTTTTATTTTATTCGATAAACACACCACTTAAATCTTTGAAAAATATTCAAATTTCCAACTTTCCCCTATCAAAATTAAAATCGCTTTCATTGCAACATCTCTTAAAAAAATGAACGAAAACACTAAACACTCAATCGATTATTGCCACATTTCCTATACTATTTAAACAACTCTTAACAACTAAAAAAGTAACGAACCAATTTTGAGTTTTTCACTTCCACAACCTTGTTCGCATGCATTTGAGAATACTTGCACTTTAAGGAATGTTGTATCGCCTTTATCTTCACATCTTATAAAATCAATTGCCATCTTTTGATCGGCATCCTTATATTCGAGTAGAACATCAAGAGTACCATCTTCTTTTAAATCGAAGAACGATGCCATTTGTACTTGCCCCAATGAAACATCAGACGGTTGAATTAGACGTGGACTTGTACGCAACTCGAATTTCCTGCAATTATTTCCCATTACCGCTCTCATTCGAATCTTATAAAAACATTTGAAACACCGCTAGTGCAAAAGAAGCTAGGTGATGGGCAATGATAACCATTTTAATTGCTCTCCCTATCACCTCCTTATTAATGCAAACTTTTATTCGCAGCAACATAGGGATGTGCATCAAAACCCAACTGCCACTTACAAAAGAAAACAACTATTTATTCATAGAGGCAACTATCTTCGACATCCCATTAGCTCCTTTTTTTTTCAAACAGTTTCGAAAATTACATCTTCAATAAAACTTGCTTCAACTATTGCCAGACTTTTTTTTCATTTTACTTCTACAGAATTACCGCATCAGTAAAATTAGCTACATCGAAGGTTTCCACTCCTATCTATCGTAGCATACTGCACAGAGGAAGCCATTTAAAAAAAAGGCTATACAGATCATAATACCTAACAAATTAGCCGAATAAAATCCGGAATAGCAAGCCATTTCAATAAATTGGCCAAATAAAATTCAGTAATAAACAGATGAATAAATAAATAAATAAATAAATAAATAAATAAATAAATAAATAAATAAATAAATAAATAAAGTAAATAAATAAATAAATAAGTGAAAGACAGCAAATATGCAATAACCTCGACGCATTTGAAATACAATCCGTACAAGGTACATTCTCGAGAATCATCGGATTTTGAGTCTTTTCTCGCACCAGTGCAATCAAATCCGGATAACCATCCAACGAGAAATCACCAGCACGAAATACAACGTTGCCTTCATCCCTATTCGATACTAATTCTGAACCCTGCAATAAAACTGCTGCTGCATTACCGAATAATACTAAGATATAAAAAAAATGGTCACAAATAATATGACTTAGGAGATATGCAAATTTTTAAGAGCAAAAAAAAAGCGAACGTCGATTTGACAAAATAATTGAACAAATACAGCGAACAAACAAACAACAACTTAAATTGGTGTAATGAAGGAAAATTACTGAGGGCAATAACTGATTTAGGAACACTCCTTCTTTAGCACTCTCAACATCGTCACAACTAGTGAAAACTACAAAATCGCGGCTCGAAGAGAAAAAAAGAAAAAAAATAGTTAAAAATAGTCCGTCTGAGATAATTTTAAATATTATTTACTCAGAGTTTTTCTAAAATAACCTGCAAAAAACAGAGAGAACAGATTTCCGGAAAAATTTTTCCGGAAAGCATGGAGAAGAAAAATTCGCAATCACTTCTGATCATTAGTAAATTACCTCAAGACCAGTAACAGGAAAATGTTGCCAAAGCGCTGCGCGTCCATTCCACATTTTAATAGCGTCAACCTTTGTGCAACTCTTATCCGCACACCACGGAATACCGATATCCACTAATCCATCGGCATCGAAATCGGCAAATAATGCAGCACCATAATATTTACCTGATTCTATTGGTAGATCTCCGATCAGCGATGGATTATATCTCCATTCTTCACTATAAACATATTGGTCAGGATTGAGTAAGTTTTCTAAAGAAAATTCATGAAAGCCATTTCATTATTACTTTGCAATAATTCGCTCGAACGAAACATAAATATAAATCAGTGTAAGATAAATGCACAACCCCAACGAAAGCTAGAAAAATTCAAAGAGCATTCGAAGGTAAAAGATCATAAAAATGAGAGAAAGGCAAAAAAGAATTGAACAAATCGAAAAATAGTGAATAAGGTAAACGATGATGCAATATTGAAGTCATATAAATGACTACAGTGAGATATTTTAATAAATAATTGCTCTTTAATAAATAATTGCATCAACTATAAAGCTATTCGGTTACATATTTAGCGTGCACTCCCACTAAAGGAATAGTAGAGCCCGAGCCGTGTATATTTCGAAGAGATACTCTAACCATCCAGCCAAAATTCCCTCCTCTTCACCACATTGCCACGTCAAATATAGTAACGTTCATTGTAGTGCCTTTTTTCTCCCAATTATATATATATATATATATATATATATATATATATATATATATATATATATATATATAAATTAAAAAATTTGAATAAAAACAAATGCACACTTTGATACTCTTTGCCAAGCTTGTAATTTCAAGTGACCATGATCATCTTCTGTTCCAAATATTACTTCGGCGCTTAGATCACCGGTCACATCGACGAATGCATGAAGAAAGCTATCATAAGGTTTTGCGTTGAAATTTCTGGAAAAAAAAACGAGCATTGAAATATTGAATAAAGCTTTAGGAAGAAGGATGCAGTAGATAAGAGACTATCGTTTATTAGTTAGAATGGCAAAATAAACTTTTAATTCATAATCCACATCGTTCATATAATTTGAAGATCGACTATGATATGAAACAATTTTTTCAAAGCCACAATCAATAGCGAAATGATTCTGATAACTCACCATTTAATAATATATGGATTTAGTACCTCAATACCTTGATGGCTACACACACTTTTTAAACGCCTTTGCAAACTTTTATAAACAAGTACTGTGATAAGTAAATTGTATGGATATAATAAACATTACGATCTTCAGATCGCGAGAATTGCTGGAGAGTAATGAAAGACGATTCCCTCTCCCTTTCTCTCTCCCTCC